>ONZH01023348.1:0-35551 GCA_900303285.1 Rhinella marina
TTCTGGATCATATGCGCCATGCCCTGCACCTGGTCCGTGAGAACCCGCAACGGCTCCATATGGTAGGGCCTGTGATTTTGTCACGACAGGGGGACACAAGGGAGAGTGAGCCCTGTCCTGAACCCCACCTCTTTCCCTGCCTATTTACAGTAGGAGCCCTAGGCGGCAACACCGTAACTTGGAGACGTTCTCTATACTACGTAAGTGCAGGGGATGGGAAGGGAACACAGGGATAGACACACACGGACAGAACAAACACAATATAAGAATAGTAAACAAGCCAGGTCAAATACAGGAGATCACGTCAAATACCAGGGGGTGAAGAGAAGAGTAGTCTAAGTCCAAAATCTGAGTCTGAATCCAAATAACAAGATCCAATATAGCAAGGTAACAAAGAGCACTGGTCAAAGGTAGAACTAATCACAGGCGCCTGAGTGAGGCAGTTGCCATCTTTAAATAGCCCGCCCATGGTTCATGTGATGTGGCCAGCATCACATGACCTGAGGCGGAGCAAGCTGTCAAAACAATGCAAAGTAGCCATGTGGTGTGATCAGCACCACATGGCTACACTCAAACAGAGAATTAACTGATGAAGTGCTGGCTGACCAGACCAGCACTTCAATTCCCTACTGCTCGTCTCTAGGGGGGCGGAGAGGTCCGGCGATGCCGTGCAGAGGGAGCGCGATGCCGACCTCCCGTGACAGATATCTACAAACTTTAGGGTTTGTGACTAATATCTTGGGTGCAATTCAAAATAGTTGAAAAGTATTTTCAATATTTGTGTTTCACTTGAGAGGCCATTCAAATAACATTTAAATAATTTAAAGCAATGAGTGAATGTTTCTGAGATATTACTCTTTGTAGGTGATCTTTCTTTACTGGTTCAAATTTGGATGAAGTTGAATCAGACCAAAAAAGGTGCCTTTATTTGTTGTATTCAGTTTACTGGAAGACCAACAAACATTTTTTTTTCTGCTTAGTAAAAAATGAGCACCGTATTTTTCAGACTATAAGAGGCACTTTTTCCTCCAAAAGAGGGGGAAAATATCAATGCGTCTTACAGTCAGAATGCCAAAATGGAAGCTGTCAGTAGTATGCAGAAGACAGGAAGCAGTGAGGGAAGTGCTGTGCCATCTGTACTCATCCTCCCTGGTCTTCTTCCAGGCCATGAGTCCTGGATCTGGAGAGTGGCAGCACCGTCGAGAACAGGTGAGGTAAGGTTTTATTTTTTTTAATGTCTGCTCTTCAGTCTGATGGAGATCTTATCTGAGATCTATGGGGGTCTGATCTGAAGCTCATGGGGGTCTGATTTGAGGCTCATGGAGGTCTGATTTGAGAATCATTTTTCTAGGACTTGGAGACTTTGAAGGATTATTTGGAAGACGCAAAGCCAGTAAAAGGTGAGGATGGTCATCATTAAGACCTGGCCTCCCTAAGACTGGATGGTATTGGTTGGCACGCTGGCACTAGAATAATAAAGGTGTCCATCTTATTGGTATTGAATTACATATCTTAGTTTACAGCTGACATAGGAATATGTAAATCTAGGAATACAACCCCTGGCAAAAATTATGGAATCACCAGTCTCTGAGGATGTTCCTTCAGTTGTTTAATTTTGTTGAAAAAAAAACAGATCACAGACATGACAAAAAACTAAAGGCATTTCAAATGGCAACTTTCTGCCTTCAGCTGTCAGAGGCAGCGGGGGACCCAAGGAGAAGGCGGAAGATGTTTTCAGCGCTCCTCAGACAAGTGAGTGGCACGCCGACCAGTTCAGACCCGGCGATCACGTGATCGCCGGGCATCAGGGCAGAGGAGTGCAGAGCCTGTACAAAGCCCCCCCCCCCTTGCTCAGGAGGCTGGTTTCCCTGTAACTAGGGCTCCTTTGGATGCTCCACTTACAGTGGAAATAGTGCAAAAAAAGGCTGTTCCCCAAAAGGTCTTTTAAGCACCTTTTGGGGACAAATTATTGGGCAAATATATATTAAAAAATTTGAAAGACAAAAAAAATTGAAAACACAATAAAAAATACAACTAAAAGCAAAAAAGTGCAAAATAATAATAAAAAACTCATTGTCCCCTAGAGGTATTTAAAATATCTCTTGGGGGACATACAGTGCTGCAAAAATATATTTAAAGAAAAGAAAATTGTAGCAAAAAAATAAAATAAAATACAAAAAAAGATACAAGAATAAACAATAAAAATGAAAAAGTTCAAAATAAAATTGTTCACTGTGCCCAAATGGTCTTTTTGTGACCTATTGGGGGACATATTATGTGGCAAAAAATATATTTTAAAAATAAAGTGACTATAAAAAAATTTAATTTAAAATACAAAATAAATAAAATACAAATAAAAGAAAAAAAGGAAAATGTAGCAAAGGTCCCAAAGGTCTTTTTGTAGCAGAAATATATTTAAAAAAATTAGTTAAAAAAAGAAAAAATAATAAAATATGTACATAAAAGAAAAAGGCCCAGACCAACCCAGCAACCAAAACCATTACAATTATCACCCCATTCATGTGAAACTATACATATTTTATAATAAAACGATCCAACACATATAGGGAGCTAATTATAATAATTTGCATATTTAAATAATAAGCTATAGTTTGAATAAAAATGATTTTTTTTTAAATGTACAGTTTCCCCCTAATAAAACTAAATAATATATTAAAAAGCTGCAAAATTTTGATAGTCCTACAAATAAAAAAGTTACAGGTGTTTGAACCTCGTGCGCTAATTTACATAACAATGACTTGCCATTAAGGTCTTTTCAGGCGCCATTAAAGGGTTAACCAATAAGTACTTTCCAGGCCAATAAGGCCCGATACACACGACCGTGCTTTGTTTTGCAGTCCGCAAAACACCAATACCAGCCATGTATGTTCTGCATTTTGCGGAACAGAGTAATGGATGTGGACAGTACACAGAGTGCTCTCCACATCTTTTGCCGCCCTATTTAACCCCTTCACCCCCTGAGGTTTTTTCGGTTATGCATTTTCGTTTTGCGCTCCCTGCCTTCAAACAGCCATAACTGTTTTATTTTTCTGTTCAGATAGCTGTATGAGGGCTTGTTTTTTGCGGGACAAGTTGTACTTTCCAACGCCACCATTTAATATTGCATATGGTGTAGTGGGAAGCGGGAAAAAAATTCCAAATCGGGTGAAATTGCAAAAAAAACGCTATTCAGTTCTACGGGTTTCTTATTTACAGCGTTCGATGTGCATTAAAACTGACCTGGTCAGTACGAATCCGGCAATACCTAATATGTATAGTTTTTCCTGCGTTTTGATAGTGATAAAATAATTAGAAAGTTGCCCTTTTTTTTTTTTTCCTTGTCATATCTTGACCCCTATAACTTTTTGGTATTTATGTGTACGGAGCTGTATGGGGGCTCATTTTTTGAGGGGCGATCTGAAGTTTTTATTGATACCATTCTGGGGTGTGTATGACTTTTTGATCACCTTTTATTTAATTTTTTTCAGAAAAAAAAGCGACAAAAAAACGGCGAATCGCCATTTGGACGCTTTTTTCCGCCACACAATTCACCGTATTGGAATTTTTTTTTATATTTTAAAAGTACGGGTGTTTTCGGTCACGGTGATACCCATGATGTCTATATTTATTGTTATTTAGGTATTGATTAGAGATGAGCGAACACTAAAATGCTCGGGTGCTCGTTATTCGAGTCGAACTTTTCCCGATGCTCGGGTGCTCGTTTCGAATAACGAACCCCATTGAAGTCAATGGGAGACTCGAGCATTTTTGCAGGGGACCAAGGCTCTGCCTAGGGAAGGCTGGGTAAAAACCGGGAAACCTCAGAAAATGATGGAAACACCACGGAAATGGACAGGAAACAGCAGGGGCAGCATGCATGGATGCCTCTGAGGCTGCCTAATCCCACCATTACCCCAAATTCTCCTAGTGGGGCATGTGTGGTATCGATTCTTCTCAGTTTAAAATCGTATATGTCCCCTATCTTGGGACCATATATTTCATGGATTTTTCGAACACGGAAAAGGAAAAAGAGCTTGCTCTGGCCAGGGGAGTGTCTTTTCTACTGCAGCTAAGGGGAAGTGTCCATGCTCTGCATATCACAGGTCAGGAGCCAATTAAAAGAGGAACAAACAAAAATCAGTATAATATCTAATACGTCCCCTATCCGGGTAAATTGTTTGGGGAGAGGGCCTGTAGGTGGGGGGCAGGCTGGGGGGAAGGAGGTTGAGCTGGAAGAGCCAGAGGAGTGCCCCCTGGGCTAGCGTGTGTGGTGGTGACAACAGCCGGATGTAGTCAGAATGACGACGCAGGACCCCAACTTAAAAATTTAGCATCAACCGGTACAGTTGTAAATTATGAGCTTGATCAAGTGTGGCATGTGTTCTATGTATACTACTCAGTTTAATACCGTATATGGCAGCTATCCGGAAAAATAGTTTGGAGAGAGAGAAAGAGAGGAAAAAGACGTAAATTGTTTGGAGAGAGGGCCTGTAGGTGGACCTCCGGAAAAATTGTTTAGAGAGAGGGCCTGTAGGTGGACCTCCGGAAAAATTGTTTAGAGAGAGGGCCTGTAGGTGGACCTCCGGAAAAATTGTTTGGAGAGAGGGCCTGTAGGTGGACCTCTGGAAAAATTGTTTGGAGAGAGGGCCTGTAGGTGGACCTCTGGAAAAATTGTTTGGAGAGAGGGCCTGTAGGTGGACCTCTGGAAAAATTGTTTGGAGAGAGGGCCTGTAGGTGGACCTCCGGAAAAATTGTTTAGAGAGAGGGCCTGTAGGTGGACCTCCGGAAAAATTGTTTAGAGAGAGGGCCTGTAGGTGGACCTCCGGAAAAATTGTTTTGGAGAGAGGGCCTGTAGGTGGACCTCTGGAAAAATTGTTTGGAGAGAGGGCCTGTAGGTGGACCTCTGGAAAAATTGTTTGGAGAGAGGGCCTGTAGGTGGACCTCTGGAAAAATTGTTTGGAGAGAGGGCCTGTAGGTGGACCTCCGGAAAAATTGTTTGGAGAGGGCCTTAGGTGACCTCTGAAAATTGTTTGGAGAGAGGGCCTGTAGGTGGACCTCTGGAAAAATTGTTTGGAGAGAGGGCCTGTAGGTGGACCTCTGGAAAAATTGTTTGGAGAGAGGGCCTGTAGGGGGCCCTCCTGAAAAATTGTGGTAAAAGAGTGCCAGTTGGACCTCTAAAAAATGGCGTTTTTTTGGTCAGCGTTAGGCAAAGACGACAAGGAGGAGGAGGAGGAGGAGTAGGAAGAGTAGAGAAGAGGAATCGGATACATAAGTAATGTAAATCTTTAGCTGCTTGCCCCCGGAGGAGATTTGAATTCCGGTGAAATCCAGGCTTTGTTCATTTTAATAAGCGTCAGCCTGTCAGCGCTGTCAGTTGACAGGCGTGTACGCTTATCAGTGATGACGCCACCAGCTGCACTGAATACCCGCTCTGACAGCACGTTAGCGGCAGGGCAGGCCAGCACCTCCAAGGCGTACAGCGCCAGTTCAGGCCAAGTGTCCAGCTTTGAAACCCAGTAGTTGTATGGAGCAGAGTGATCGCTACGGAAGTTGGTATGGTAAGCTAGGTACTCCCTCACCATCTTTCTGTACAGCTCCCCCCTACTCTGCCTAGACTGGGGACAGGTGACAGTGTCTTGCTGGCGTGACATAAAACTGGCAAAGGCCTTGGAGAGCGTTCCCCTGCCAGTGCTGGACAAGCTGCCTGCTCTCCTCCTCTCCCCCGCTACTTGGCCCACAGAACCATGCCCTCTGCCGCTAGCGGCGTCAGATGGGAAGGATTGTTTCAGCTTGTGCACCAGGGCCTATTGATATCTATTCACTCTCAGACTCCTTTCCTCTGCAGGGATGAGAGTGGAAAGGTTCTGCTTGTACCGTGGGTCCAGGAGAGTGAACACCCAGTAATCAGTGTTTGAAAAAATGCTTCTAACATGAGGGTCACGGGATAGGCAGCCTAACATGAAGTCTGCCATGTGCGCCAGAGTCCCAACACGCAAGAATTCCCTCTCCTCACTGGCCTGACTCTCCATTTCCTCCTCCTCCTCCTCCTCTTCAGCCCATACACGCTCAAGAGTTAAGAAGGACTGAGCACTGGTACCCTCTTCTGTCTCGCAGACATTCTCCTCCTCTTCCTCCTCATCCTCATCCCCCTCATCCCCCTCCTCCGATACGCGCTGAGAAACAGACCGGAGGGTGCTCTGGCTATCAAGCGATGTATCTTCCTCCACCGTCTCTTGTGACAAGCGCAAAGCATCCGACTTCATGCTGAGCAGTGAGTTTTTCAACAGGCAAAGCAGCGGGATGGTGAGGCTGATAATGGCGGCATCGCCGCTGACCATCTGTGTTGACTCCTCAAAGTTGCTCAACACCTGGCAGATATCAGACATCCACATCCACTCCTCATTGTAGACTTGAGGAATCTGACTGACCTGACTACCAGTTCTGGTGGAAGTTGACATCTGGCAGTCTACAATAGCTCTGCGCTGCTGGTAAACTCTGGATAACATGTTTAATGTCGAATTCCATCTCGTGGGCACGTCGCACAACAGTCGGTGAGCGGGCAGTTGTAGGCGGCGCTGCGCTGCCCTGAGAGTGGCAGCATCTGTGGTGGACTTGCGGAAATGCTCACAGATGCGGCGCACCTTGGTGAGCAAATCAGACAGATTGGGGTATGTCTTGAGGAACCGCTGAACTATTAGATTGAACACGTGGGCCAGGCATGGCACATGTGTCAGTCTGCCAAGTTGCAGAGCCGCCACCAGGTTACGCCCGTTGTCACACACAACCATGCCTGGCTTGAGGTTCAGCGGTGCCAGCCACACATCGGTCTGCGCCGTGATGCCCTGTAACAGCTCTTGGGTAGTGTGCCTTTTGTCACCTAAGCTCAGCAGTTTGAGCACCGCCTGCTGGCGCTTACCCACGGCATTACTGCTGCGCCTAGAGCTACCGACTGAAGGCGCCGTGCCCACGGATGGTAATTTGGTGGAGGAGGAGGGGTCGAAGGAGGAGGCATAGTACGTCTGAGAGACCGTGACCGAGGTAGGCCCCGCAATCCTCGGTGTGGGAAGTACAGTACAGGGTCAGTCTCGGTCCCAGCCTCCACCAAGTTAACCCAATGTGCCGTCAGTGAGATATAGTGTCCCTGCCCAGCAGCACTTGTCCACGTGTCCGTGGTTAGGTGGACCTTCTCAGAAACAGCGTTGGTCAGGGCACGGATGATGTTCTCTGACACGTGCTGGTGTAGGGCTGGGACGGCACATCGGTAAAAATAGTGGCGGCTGGGGACCGAATACCGAGGGGCAGCCACCGCCATGAGATTGCTAAAGGCCTCGGTCTCTACCAGCCTATAGGGCAGCATCTCTAGGCTCAGCAATTTGGAGATGTGGACGTTGAGGGCTTGGGCATGTGGGTGGGTGGAACTGTATTTCCTCTTGCGCTCCAGCGTCTGCTGTAAAGACAGCTGAACGCTGCGCTGGGACACATTGGTGGACACTGTGGAGGATCGTGGAGGCGAAGGTGTGGTTTTCCGGCGGGAGGCGCTCATGCAGGGGTCCTGGGCAGGGGGTTGACTAGCAGAGGCAGCGAGTGACACAGGGGAAGGAGCAGTGGTGTGACCCGCAGGAGGTGGTGAACGGCCTTGGTTCCATTGAGTGGGGTGTTTAGCACTCATATGCCTGCGCATGCTGGTGGTGGTTAGGCTAGTAGTGGTGGCACCCCTGCTGATCCTGGTGTGGCACAGGTTGCACACCACAGTCCGTCGGTCATCCTCACTTTCTTTAAAGAACCTCCAGACTTGCGAACATCTAGGCCTCGCCACGGGAGCTTCCCTACGTGAAACAGTTGCTGCTGATGCACCAGCTCTGGCCCTGCTTCTCCTTCTGGCCACACCACTGCCTCTTCCAACCTGTTCTGGTGCAGCACTCGCCTCCGCCTCAGAAGCACTGTCTTCACTCGGCTTATCAACCCAGCTTGGGTCAGTCACCTCGTCATCCTCCGATTCCTCAGTCTGCTCCCCCTCGGACTTCCTGCCCTGAGATCAACTTCACCACTGTCTGACAACCGTGTCTCCTCATCGTCCGACACCTCTTTACAAACTTCTTCCACTAAGTCAACATTGTCATCATCATCATCACCCACAGACTGCGACAGTTGGAAAACTTGGGCATCGGGAACGAGGTCAGCAGCAACCTGAGAAGTGGTTTGTGACTCTGGGAAGGGTCCAGAAAACAGTTCCTGAGAGTATGCCGGATCGCATTCCAAATTTTCCTGGGAGGGGGCAGACTGGGTGGAAGGAGGTTGAGGTGGAGGAGCCAGAGGAGTGCTCCCTTGGGTAACGTGGGTGGACTGCGTGGAAGACTGACTGGTGGACAAATTACTTGAAGCATTGTCCGCAATCCACGACATCAGCTGTTCGCAATGTTGTGGTTTCAACAGTCCTCTACCACGTGTCCCTGTAAGTTGAGACATGAAGCTAGGGAGTGTAGCTTTGTGGTTTTCCCCTGCTCCCTCATCAGCAGGTGCTGTCTCACCCTGCCCAGGACCACGGCCTCTGCCCCCTGCAGTAATTGAATACCCACGCCCTCGTCCTCGACCCTTAGCCCTGGGGTTCAACATTTTCTGTATATAAGTGTATTATATAAAAAAAAAATAAAATAAATGGGCCTGCTGTACTGAAACCCACAAACTTGTTCAGTCTGAACAAGTGAATATATAGGTGGATAAATTACATCAAAATTACGTATGTTATTACGTACCGTGCAGTATGGAACAATTACATGGAAACTATTAGATTAGGCAGACTTGGTCTGCTTAGTTGCAGAGATTTTTGTGATCTAGCTGTATACGTGAGAGCAAAAGACCTGGTTTAATTAAGTGACGTACAGAATGTGTCACCTGGACAGAAAATATGGATTGTAGTGAATGGACAGCTGAACTGTGACACACAGAATGGTTCCACACTGCTGTATGAAATGGATTTGTATCACTGAGATAGAATAATAAAAAAAAAGGGTTATATATGGCGATAGCTGCACTACTAGTGCCAGCCAGCCAGCCAAGCCAGGAGACAAAAAAAAAATTTCTTGTAGCCCTTAGAAGGGCTGTTGGGTTCTTGTGAGATCACTCCTGCCTAACAAAGAACTAAATGCAGGCCCTAACACTCTCCCTGAAACGCAGCAGCTCTATCCCTAACGACATCCAGACAGCATCTGAGCCGAGCACTGCGGCCAGTCACTAGTATATTCCAGGGTCACCTGATCAGGCCAGCCAACCCCTGCTATCGACATGTAAGGGCCCCACGTGATGCTGGGTGTACCGCAGAGTCTCCTGGCTTGTGATTGGCTGAGTTTATAGGCGCCAAAAATGCACAATGCGGAAGTTGCCATTTCCTCGAGCATGGCGAGATACTCGTCCGAGCAGCGAGCACTTACGAGTACCGTAATACTCGAACGAGCACCAAGCTTGGACGAGTATGCTCGCTCATCTCTAGTATTGATTTTTTCATTATACGGAAAGGGGGGGTGATTTTGACATGACGGAAGTCACGACCCCGTCATCTGGCGCCCAACGTGGGGCCAGGCCAACTGACCATCGAGGACCATCGACCCACACCGGACCTCTGACGCCGGCCATCTGTCCACTGACCCGAGGCCTGATCAACCTCTCCAGAGTCACGGTAAGTGTACGCATATATATATGTGTCATTTGCTGTTGGCTGTCAGTGTACGGTTGTCTGGACAGGAAGGTCCATATGGATCGGTGTCCACGTTGATAATGATACAACGGTATGGTTACAGTGCCTGGTCGTGAACCTGTTTTCACGGCTTATCACTGACTACTCGGTTACTCGTGGTTCCCTTTCTTATATGAGCGGACAAGGAACGGACATTATTGATTGATTGCCTAAATCTGACTCGAACTACAGAAATTGGGTGAATTCATATAAAACGGTCACAACATCTGACCTAGACGCAGGCTGCTAGTACGAGAAAGTAAACAGAGCAGGCGTTATCCACGTACTGGACGCAGGCCGCTAGTCTAAGGGAGTGAAACAGAGCGGGCGTCGATATTTGTGTATGTGACGTGAGGATATAGATATTACCCAGTGACTGCAATCTGTGGTTGGGGACCTAACCTTTGAGATCCTGTAACCTGGTATTGGTGGATCTAAAGGGTGGTTGTGGGGTCACGTATCTGGTGAGTAGCTACACAGATAAGTAATATCGCCGGGTCATAAACATGTTGAGATTGTTCAAAAGAAAACATACCCTGCCAGACGGTGCACAGACGGCAGTGGACTTAGTTCGAGTCAGAGAAGGCAGGAGATACGTGAAGGAGGCTTCAAAGTTGTACAAACTTGCTGAGCTGCCGACCACTGGAAGGCTTCAGCCGAGCATATGGAGAAAAATGACAGACGAGTCACGAGGCATGTTGGAAGACAAAGGTCTTCTTGAGACGGCACAGGCCCACCTCCGGGTGGCACGGGCGTTGCAAAGTGAAGGTTTCCAGGAAGTGAAGGGTGCAGGAGGAGATATAGGATGTGAAGATATGTATGGTTATGTGAAGGTTGATGTCCCTTCTCCATTGCCTGAAACCCTCGTTCCTGCACGAGAGAAAGATACTTCCCAGATAGAAACAAAGAATCAGCCACCGCCCTATGATGGTGCTGGTTCCGGTCCCGCGGGGTGGACCTGTTTCAAGTGTGGCGCACAAAATCCTGATTGGCATGACATGTGTTACAATTGCGGAGCACACCGCCCCCATTCTAGAGCGAGGTCTGTCCCCGCCCCGCAAGACGTCATACCCCCGGCTGCACCCACCGCTCCGCTATATCCGGTACTCACCCCTTCCAGATCCTACTATCAGGGCCCTGACTCCGCCCCAGGCCCAGGTGAGACGCATGGTGACACGCAAGGCCTTAAGCCTGCCGCCATTTTCCCTACGCTGACGGAGCTTTTAAATACCCCGGAAGCTCAAGAGATGCTCCAACAACGGAGACGAGCGGCGGCTCCTGATGATACTTCCCAGTCTCAATATTCCGGATGGGCTGAATTTGACCCCATCCCGATAGTCCGGCCTGACCAAGGCCCAGAGTCAAGGCCCTCGAGGCCTGCCCGTCAACGTGGAGCCTACCCCAGTACGGCCTACCGTTATGCAACCTCCCTCGCTCCCTCCTACCCTCCTGAGGCCTATTGAGCAATGGAGTCAAAAGGTTTCAAAAACTTATGTTGCAAAAAGGGGGCATCAAATTACTGTTACCGTAGGGTTGGGGGATATTACCACTACCACTGCCGAAGTCATAGTGAACCCTGCTAATGGGAATCTCAAGCACCTGGGAGGATTGGCCCGCTCTCTGTCCCTTGCAGCAGGTCCCTCACTCCAAGCAGATTGTGATCAGTTGATTGCTGAACAGGGACCCATTTCAACCGGGGGCATTGCAGTTACTGGCCCTGGTCACCTGCCCATGGCACTCATCATACATGCTGTAGGCCCTAGATATGACCCAGATAGGGCCGATGAGTGTGAGAAGCAATTGCAAAGTGTAGTCTGGAATGTCCTCGCCTACCTATCTACTTGAACAGCTGCTGAAAGGGGACTCCAGTCAGTCATTTTTCCTTTAATATCTGTAGGACTGTTCAGATATCCAGTTCAGAAGGGAGCCAAAGTGCTCCTGCATACCATTAAGACATTTATAGCCACACAAGACACTCAGCTCGCTGACATTAGAATAATCACTGATGATCCTGACAAGCTCCCACTCTTGAGAGAATGCCTGGCAGAGGGTCCAACAGTGAAGGCTGAAAAACCTAAC
Organism: Rhinella marina; assembly: GCA_900303285.1. Classification (NCBI taxonomy): domain Eukaryota; kingdom Metazoa; phylum Chordata; class Amphibia; order Anura; family Bufonidae; genus Rhinella; species Rhinella marina. The sequence goes on from ONZH01023348.1 coordinate 11,810, forward strand.
ACACCCCTGGCAGTGATGAGTGCCCCTTTGGCTCAAGAAGATACTGAGGATGAAGTTATAGCAGACTGGGTACAGTCAACCACGCCACAGCCACAGGCCCCCAAGGAGGGAGGCCTGAAGTATGTCAAGTTTACTCCCTCACAGGCCTCAACCCTTGTCTCCACCTTACCTGATCCAGAGAAACAGCCCATGCCCTTTTACAGGCGGATGTGTCAAATACAGAAAACATATGCGGCAACATGGCAGGATCTTCAATCCCTTACAGAAATAAAAGCTAATGATAGCTTTTTGCCACTGATGACACCGGCTTTTGACGCGAGCCAGTCTCCGCCCCTGGATACTTATCCTTCTGGTCTTATTTACTGTAAACAACTCAAGCAATGGGCCCAAGAGGCTCTAACAGACCTCCAAGGGTCATTGCAAGATATCACTCAAGGAGCAGAGGAATCAGTGGAGCAATATGCTGCCAGGATACAAATGTTATTTGATGATCTGGGATTCTCTTCACAGTCTAAGGCCCATCGCATGTTACTCACTAAGGCCTTTATAGAAGGATTGGTTGACCCTCTTAAGGAAAAGATGATGTCTATTCGCCCTGACTGTGTTGGGTGCACCTTACAAGATGCTACCATGGTGGCAAAAGGATTTGCCAGAACCTTGGCCAAGGAAGTAAAGGAGAAATCAAAGAAAAAGGCAGTAGCCCTGATGATGAAGGAGGAAGAGTGTGAAGATGCTGTCTTGTGTCCTGTTATGTCTCCAACAGTCAGTGTCCCGGTGCAGTCAACCACCATGCAACCTCAACAGCTAACCTATCCCGGCGGACTCCAAGTCTCTTACGGCACCTGGCCACAGTACCCCCAACAGAATGCAATGCAGCCTTTTGGGCCACCTCCACAGAACCCATACCAAGGCAACTATAGGCCCCAAAGGGGAGGCCAAAATCAGGGACATGGAAGAAGACCCCCTTTAAATTGTTGGAATTGTGGAAGATCAGGACATCTCAGGAGAGATTGCAGAAGCCCATCGCAACACCAACCTAGTAATAATGAAAACCAAGGAAATGACCGAAATCATCCATGATGGGGAGGACAACCTGGATCTGCCATGCCGGTGGTTAGCTCATCTCCGACTTGTGGGAAAATCACTCTCAAAGTGGCTGATGTGCCTATTGAATTTTTGGTGGATTCAGGGGCGTCCACTTCTGTTATTTCCAAACAAAAACTCCCCCACTCCATTGAACTGTCTGAAGACTGGATGTCCTGTATTGGAGTGGAAGGAAAACCCCACCAAAACAGACTAACTGTCCCCATTCCCTTGGGACCTTTCCCGGATGTGACAGCCCGATTCTTGGTATCAGAGACCTGCCCTCTTAATCTCCTTGGATCTGACATACTGAAACAACTCAGAGCCCAGATTGTATATGACACCGATGGCATGCAACTGCTACTTCATAAACCTGATGGCGGAGATGTTGAAGCTGATGTCTGTGTTATCAAGGCCCTACCTCTGATGATGTTGCAAATGGGCTCAAACCCTCTCACAGGAGTGCCTCCACATGTACAGGATCAAGTGCCTTCCACACTGTGGGCCACAGGCCCCGAAGATGTTGGACTGCTCCCAGTCCCCGCGGTGATGGTACATCTTAAACCTGGTGTCCCACATCCTCATGTCCCCCAATATCCTCTGAAGGCAGCCCAAGAAACCGGTCTACAACAGCAGATCCAATCCTACCTTCAGGCTGGAGTGCTTAAGCGATGTACCTCCCCTTGTAACACTCCCTTGTTCCCGGTGAAAAAGAAGAGCATTAAAGGACAACCTGATCGTTATCGATTAGTTCAAGACCTCAGGGCAGTGAATGCTGCTACTGTACTGGAAACTCCAGTTGTGCCCAACCCCAACACTCTCCTCAGTGGAGTACCACAGGCTGCCTCTCTTTTTACAGTCATTGACTTAGCCAATGCCTTTTTCAGTGTCCCCTTACATGAAGATTCACAGCTGCTATTTGCCTTCACCTTCCAAGGCTCTCAATATACATGGATTCGACCCCCCAAGGGGCACAGAACAGCCCTAACCAATTCTCCTAGGCCCTGAAACTTGCTCTCTCTCCATGGATCACAGCACATCCTGAAGCTACTCTTCTTCAATATGTGGATGACCTACTCCTTTGTGGACCAACTGAAGTCCAGACCCTTGAAGATCTTTCTATTTCACTTCTACAACATCTGTCCACAATCAACTGTAAAATCTCCAAAGATAAAGTCCAGTGGTGCCTTCCACGTGTTATTTTCCTTGGACATTGCATTTCACAAGGAGTCAGGCACTTGACTGAAGAAAGGAAACAAGCCATCCTGGCCATACCTTATCCAACTACCATCAGTCAGTTACAATCCTTTCTTGGACTCATCACCTACTGTAGACAATGGATTCCTGATGCCTCCCGTCTCATGCAACCTTTGTATGATGCCCTCAAGACTGGTCCTAACTGGGAGGATGTGCCGAACCCAGATATCTACCAACAGTACCAGGACTGTTTCTACAAACTTCAATATGCCATTGTTGATGCCCCGGCTCTTGGGTTACCCGACTACACGAAACCGTTTAATTTATTTGTCTCTGAAGCAGAGGGACATGCTTCTGGAGTGCTGGCTCAGGACCATGGAGGAAAGCAGCGCCCTCTTGGCTACTACTCATGCAGGCTAGACCCTGTTGCACGCACCTCCCCCACTTGCCTGCGGGCAGCCCATGTTGCACAGAAACTCATGGACAAGGTAGCCGATATTACATTGGGACACGATGTCGTCATACAAGCTACTCATGACCTAGCCGCTGTGCTCTCCCTGACTCTTCCTCGTCATCTGACTCACCAAAGACATTTGAGACTACAATGCTCATTGCTGCTCCCTTCTTATGTTTCCTTCAAAAGATGTAACACGATCAACCCTGCAACTCTCCTACCACAGGTCCCAAGGGGGGATGGCCCCGAAGAGACTGACCCGGACCAATGGGTAAAACAGAACCATGACTGTTTACGCACCTTACAACAAGACACATCAGAACCTCAAAACATGTCTATCTCCGAGATTCTAGACGCTAATCTGGAATTGTAGATGGATGGATCAAGGTATGCTGATGAAACAGGCAAATTTCACACTGGGTTTGCTGTAACCACCGAGACTGAAGTATTACATGCTGAAGCTCTACCACCCAGCAGGTCGGCTCAAGAGGCAGAACTCATTGCCCTCCAAACGGCCCTACAAATGGCCACAGGGAAAAAGGTGAATATTAGGACTGACTCCCGTTATGCCTATGGGATTGCCCATGACTTTGGCACCATTTGGAAGAATCGGGGATTCATCACGTCCTCAGGAACACCAGTCAAGCATGCTGACCTCATCCAGACGCTCATGCAAGCCATGGAGTTACCTGCTAAGGTGGCAGTTATCAAAGTGAAAGCACATGGAAGAATTAACAATAAAGAAGCCAGAGGAAATCAACTAGCAGATCAAGCTGCGAAAGAAGCTGCGATGGGACCTGTGTCGGAGAGATGGCAGTGTATGGATTATCAATGGGATCCTGTTGACTCGGAAGTAGCTATGGTGAGCACCAGGGCACAAAGGAAGAAATTCCTAGAAGAAGAAGATTTGAAGACTCCAACGGAAAACCCAACTGATTTGCTGATAGCAAGACCACCCTCATCTAAACTGCAACAGGCACAAGCCGGTGCTCCTCCTGAGGAACGAAAACAGTGGAAGCAGGATGGAGCAGTCTTTGATAAAACTATGGGTTTATGGAAAAAGGAGAATGTGTTCTGTCTCCCGAAAAGAATGTATCCTGCTATTGCTACCTGGGCACATGGAGTCACCCACCGAGGAAAGAATCAAGCTTTGGCCTACATCAGGAAGTTCTACTATGCTCCAGGAATCAGCACTACTCTGACGGCCTACAATCAAGCTTGCCAAGTATGTCAAACATGTAATCCCAGCAGTACACAAAGAGTCCCGAATCAACATCTAGCAAAACCTGACTACCCCTGGCAAAGAATACAAGTGGACCACATTCATATGCCACCAGCCCAGGGATATGAATATGTACTAGTGGTTGTGGACATGTTCTCTGGATGGCCTGAAGCATACCCAGGGAAGAATATGACAGCGAAGACTATGGCCAGGAAGATGCTCATCGAAATAGCCTGCAAATTTGGGATCCCAGAAGTCATCGAAAGTGATCAAGGCCCAGCTTTCACTGCCTCTGTGTTCTCAGAACTATGGTACATGTTAGGTGCACACCAAGGCCTACACACCCCATATCACCCCCAAAGCTCAGGCAAGGTCGAGAGAATGAACAGCACGCTCAAAACCAAACTGCTGAAAATGAGTCAGGACCACCCACTCCCCTGGCCAGACCTGTTACCCATTGTGTTATACCACATCAGACACACACCCCAGGCAAAACATGGGCTCACCCCATATGAGATCCTGTTTGGGATGCCTCCCAAGAGAGGTGAGATAGACACACAAGAGTTGCAGAAAGGACAGGATAAACTTGTGCAATTTGTGATATCCCTGGCTCATGAATTATCTAATTCTCGTGCTGCAGTTTCTGCTTCTCTTCCAGAATCCACAGGCGACACTGTGCATCCCTTTGAACCCGGGGACAGCGTGTACCTGAAGAGACACGTCCGGAGAGACTGCCTGGAGCCTAGATTCGAAGGTCCCTATCGAGTCCTGCTGGTCACTCCCACTGCTGTAAAGCTCGAAGGGAAAGATCCTTGGATCCACGCTTCCCACTGCAAAAAGTCCCCTATTGAGGCACCATGAAACATATCCTTTTTCTATGTCTCTTTATCCCTTCCGTCACCAGCATTGTTTTCTGGATAAACATGAGTACCCCGGTAAATACTTTCCAGTTCGATTTCTGTGATGTGGTGAATACCAGTGTGGTGTGTAGAAGGGGGGGGGGGGGGGCACCCAGTATGAGCGGGAAAATTATAACGGGGGCCAATTCTATCTCTGCGTAACCCGCCCAGGCAATGAGAACTGTTATTACTGGTCAGATGTGGGATGGAATACCGGGAGAGATTGGAATTATAAACCACGGGAAGCCCGGGAAAGGGTAGACAAAAATGGCAGATCTCTGTTGACCCGAATGACCTTAACCAGGGGAAGGACATTCCCTTGGGGGGCTGGGTGTGCCCCGAGATGTTACCCTTTATATTTGAATCTGGAAAATCCCTCAGCAAGGGATTTGGGAAAATACGTTCTGGGGGTACATAGTGGCTCTATCAACTCACCTCTGGGAATAATAGAATTAAAGGATATTAAGAATAAATCTGCTGCACCCACGGTAACCCCATCCCCAGGTAAAGAAACCTTAGAGAAGGATAAACTAATTCAGGAAATTCTGCCCATTGAAGGATTGACATGGGAAGATGTTTTCAGCATAGAAACACAGACTAACCCCAGAAAGAACTTATGGATAGAATGGGTGAAATACACTGTTAGGGCTGCCAACATTTCTGTAGGATGCATAGCCTGTGCAGCTGCCAATACCCACTTAACCACTGTCCCCCTTGACTTACCCAATGAAAATCATACTGAATGTCTGTTAAACTTGTTGAAGGGCATCAACGACACTAGTTGCCCTGAACTCTGTCCCCTAATAACTCCCAAACCAAAAGGAAGACCTCCAGGTGAAATTTATGTACATGAAGGGAATTATACCTGTTTCACATCTACTGAATCTTCAGGTATTAGATTAGGCAGCTTCAGCCCGGGATTCTGTCAGACCAATTCCACTGCTAATTCTACTATGTTGATGAATTTGACCCATGCTGTATTTGACATATTTTGGTTATGCGGGGATGGTAAGCTGAGAAACAAGCTACCCAACATGTGGAGAGGCCAATGTACCCTAGTAAAGGTAATTATGCCTTTCAGGGTCTTACCCTGGGACCCAGATGCAGATCAACCAGCCAATGGTGTTAGAGGATTGTCCAGAAAACGAAGATCTGTCTTGTTAACCAGTTTTCAACCAGACCCTCAAGTGTATATTGATGCCATAGGTGTGCCAAGGGGGGTGCCAGATGAGTTTAAAGCTCAAGATCAAATCTCTGCTGGATTTCAATCCCTTATTCCTCAGATCCAGATTAACAAAAACATGGACTGGATAAACTATATGTACTATAATGAACAAAGATTTGTGAACTACAGCAGAGACGCCTTCTAGGGAATAGTGGAAGAACTAGGCCCAAACACCAGAATGACTTTACAAAACAGATTCATAATTGATATGTGGATGGCAGAAAAGGGAGGAGTCTGCTCCATGATTGGAGAAGAATGTTGTACGTATATTCCTGAAAATACCGGTATAGATGGAAAGGTTACTATAGCCTTGAACAAAATCAAAGGGCTGTCTGTTGAGTTAAAACAAAATTCGGGGGTAGACACTATCTGGGCTAATTGGATGACCGAATGGGCAGGAGGATGGAAAAGACTGCTGTTGACCCTGGGTATGATTCTGGGAGGACTTATTCTGGCAGGATTAATTGCCCTATGCTGCTGTGTTCCTTTGTACAAGAAAATAATGTCGAGAGTTACTGATGTTGGAATGATGTTTATCCCACAGGAGACTGACCCCTTGATAAAGACAACTGAGATAGATCTCCCTCTGAAATCATACCCCCCTCTCCTAGAGAAGCTTGACTTGGAAGTGTATCAAAGCCTCCAGTAGGGACAGGCCAGGGAGAGCAGCAGGCAGACTCCCATGGTGATAATGTCCCAATGGAAGAAGGATTGCTGTCATAAGGACACAATGCTTCAGTAGTTGGGTGAAGCATCCCTTCCCTTTTACCCCACCATGGGACAGCTGTCAAGGTCCAAAAGAACATCAGTGTTAGGGAAAGTGAAAATATAATTTAGGGGGGAATGTGAGGTCAAGCTATATTATTTTTTTTTTATATATATATCAAATTATATTTTCCTTTATACTCCATTTGCTGTGTTACAATGATATACAGACATATACTTTAGGATGGTGCCTGTATCCGGGACCACATCTAGAAGCTGATGCAATTTGTACCATGTGACTTGCAAGAAACCAAGTTTCAATTTACTCAGAAACGAAACTTGAGTGAATGTTGGAACATACCCTGATTACGCAGCCTGCATGGGCGTAGGATACGGAAGAATCATGCACCTAAAGAACCAATCAGGGAATGTCGTTACTACTGGATGCAAGACATATATGCTTAATGCCTGCCTACTAACTGTGCCTTCCTTTCCTGTATATCAGTGCCTGCGCTGTGAATAAAGCTCAGAACTTCTTGCCATGCTGCCACTGGGTGCACTACGCATGAGCTGAGAACGAAACTGAACAGCGTGTCAGACTCTTTCTTAGTATGCTAGCACATGCCTGAATGATTTGGAGCGAGTGACCGACGAGTAGATGAGTGACATCTGACATGACGGAAGTCACGACCCCGTCAATTTGAACTTTTATATATTTTTTATATATTTTTTAACATTTTTTTTATTTTTTTCTGACTATTTTTAAGCTCAAATATGAGCTGATATATTGTGTTTTTTTTTTCTTTATGAGCAATCAGGGATTTACTAGACTGAAATAAATCCATGAATTGCTCATTTCTTATCCTGGCCTGCCATCTAGTGGCCAGAATAAGAATTGCACTTTGAAAACTGTAATCCTGGGTTCCGGGTTCAGACGCATCCTGATGCCGTGATCATGTGTGATCACGGCATCAGGAGGCCCTAGAAGACGCTGCCGATGGCGGTAAGTAGTGGCAAGTCTCTGCTGTTAGAAACAGCAGAGACTTGCCGGCCATGACGCCCGCCGCACCCGCAAGCGGGCGTCATGTCCCCGCACCGCACCAGCCGCCGTACATGTATGGCGCTGGTCGGGAAGGGGTTAAGTGAATGGGTCTGCATCTGATCCGCAAAAAATGCAGATCAGATGTGGACCAAAACAATAGCCTTGTGCATGAGCCCTCAGGGAAACTGCTTACTGGTTATTGCAGGGCACCTACAGTATATCTGGGGGGCAGGAGGTGGTACGAACGAACCAGTGAGCGCTGTCTTCTGCAGTAAAGGAAAACGCTTATTTGTGAATAGGAGGCAGGAAAGAAATGTCGTCACTTAAAAGGGTTTCCCAGTAAGGCTCCATTCATACGTCCTGTTTTTCTTTCCTGATTCGATCCTGATTTTTTCAGGACCCATTGAAATGAATGGATCCAGATCAGGATCAAATCAGGAAAGAAAAACAGGACGTGTGAATGGAGCCTAAAAAAAAGTTTTTAACAGGTTCCTGTAGCGTGGCCCCTGAAACAGAAGATTCATACTTTCCTGCTCCATGCTGCTCTTGCTATCTTCATCTTCTGGTCCTGGAGTACCTTTCCGGCAAATGACTTCAGCGGTGAAACGCTGCTTGTGGCCACATCACCGCTGCTGCTAGTCAATAGCAGGAGTGGGACATGTGATTATGTCCATGACCAGCCAAATGTAAACAGCTCCGGGACCAGAAGATGGAGACAGCGGGAGCGGCAGGGAGCAGGAAAGTATAAATCTTCTGTTTCAGGGCCATGCTGCGGGAATGTGTTAAAACTAATTTTTTTTACTGGGAAATCTTTACCTTCCTATTACACTGCACGAAAATTACTGGGAACAAGTCTTCATAAATTTGCTTCTTCCTGATATCTGGCTGTATAATCGTGTCTACTCTTTTTTGGCTGATTTGCACATTTATCAGGATGAAAGATGTACAATAATTGTCAGCACATCTCCCTGTGTAATCAGGAATGTGCGATTATCAGTAGAGCTGAATAAGGAAACAAGGATGAGCACTTAACCTTTTTTTTTTTTTTGTGGCCCCTTGAAATACAGTGATGTGACAATGCAGGCCCCCAGACGAAAAAAGGTTGTGCACCCCTGCTCTAAGGCATTGACTTAATGAGTGACAAACAGTACTCTTCATCAATCTGGCTCCAGCTTTCACTGATTGCTGTTGCCAGATCAGCTTTGCAGGTTGGAGCCTTGTCATGGACCATTTTCTTTAACTTCCACCACAGATTTTCAATTGGATTGGGATCCGGACTGTTTGCAGGCCATGACATTGACCTTATGTGTCTTTCTTCAAGGAATGTTTTCACAGTTTTTGCTCTATGGCAAGATGCATTATCATCTTGAAAAATGATTTCATCATCCCCAAACATTCTTTCGATAGATGGGATAAGAAAAGTGTCCAAAATGTCAATGTAAACCTGTGCATTTATTGAAGATGTAATGACAGCCATCTCCCCAGTGCTTTTACCCGACATGCAGCCCCATATCATCAATGACTATGGAAATTTGCATGTTTTCTTCAGACAGTCATGTGCATAAATCTCTTTGGAACGGCACCAAACAAAAGTTCCAGCATCATCACCTTGCCCAATGCAGATTCGAGATTCATCACTGAATATGACTTTCATCCAGTCATCCACAGTCCACGATTGCCTTTCCTTAGCCCATTGTAACCTTGTTTTTTCTGTTTAGGTGTTAGTGATGGCTTTCTTTTAGCTTTTCTGTATGTAAATCCCATTTCCTTTAGGCGGTTTCTTACAGTTCGGCCACAGACGTTGACTTCAGTTTCCTCCCATGTGTTCCTCATTTGTTTTGTTGTACATTTTCTGTTTTCAAGGCATATTGCTTTAAGTTTTCTGTCTTGACGCTTTGATGTTTTCCTTGGTCTACCAGTATGCTTGCCTTTAACCACCTCCCCATGTTGTTTGTACTTGGTCCAGGTTTTAGACACAGCTGACTGTGAACAACCAACATCTTATGCAACACTGCGTGATGATTTACCCTCTTTAAGGAATTTGATAATCCTCTCCTTTTTTTCAATTGACATCTCTGGTGTTGGAGCCATGATTCATGTCAGTCCACTTGTTGCAACAGCTCTCCAAGGTGTGATCACTCCTTTTTACCTGGATACTAACAAGCAGATTTAATCTGATACAGGTGTTTGCAGGGTGATTCCATAATTTTTTCCTCAGAATTGAGTGATTCCATAATTTATTCCCTGTGCTTGTTCTAAAAATGTAACTGTTACTCGCTACCACAAGTTACTTTTCTTGATTTCTTTTAGTATTTCTTAAAGCAGAAAGTTGCCATTTGAAATGCCTTTAGTTTTTTGTCATGTCTGTGATCTGTTTTTTTTTCAACAAAATTAAACAACTGAAGGAACATCCTCAGAGACTGGTGATTCCATAATTTTTGCCAGGGGTGTAAACAAATAAAACTGACGCAAAATAAGTCTCCCTGCACTCTCCCTCTCCAATATTCCTTTATAATTATTTTCATTAACACTGTCCTTAACACATGAGCGCTTCCCACATCTCTCCTTATGGTCAACTCACATGACAATGGTGTAGACCACGTGGGATGAGGGTTTTATAGGGCTGTGACATCACAGGGGGTGGCTATCTGCAGATTGGCTGGCTGCATGGCATTATGGGTGATCTTGCATTCCTGGGCTTGTCTCCTCTACACTTAAAGAAGAACTCCCACAAAAAAATGTTATTCCATGTCCTGCTAGAAATGTACATGATGTAATCTGTAGTGAATGTCATTTTCTTACCAATGGCTGTCTTTGTGAGTTATATCTCCCTGATGTTTCTCATCTGTGTCATGTGTCCAGCAATCAGACTCACCAACTCACACAGCATCTTATGTGTGGACAGGAAGTCTATTTCTCTATGCATTCCTATGAGAGCCTCACTTTCAGTCTCATAGGAATGAATAGAGAAGTGACTGGCTTCCTGTCCTGGGTCAGTTGGAGGTCAGGGAGTTGGTCACATGATACAGCTACAATTAGAATAGAAGGGATAACTCAGAAATGCAGTCTCTGATAAGAAGATTGCATTCACTATAGATTACATCATGCACCTTTCTAACAGGTCAGAGAATAAAAATTTTTGCGGGAGTTCTTCTTTAAGGGGTCATTTATCAAACTGGTGAAATGTAGAACTGGCTTAGTTGCTCATAGCAACCAATCAGATTCCTCCTTTCATTTTCCAAAGGAGCTGTCCAAAATGAAAGGTGGAATTGATTGGTTGCTATGGGCAACTAAGCCAGTTCTACTTTACAACAGTTTGATAAATGACCCCCTTAGTTTCGCTTTATAACACACGCAGCCATCATTTTAGGAAAACCTGATTCATTACCACGAAGCACAAGGACATTCGGATTCATTGCAATTAAAAGTTTTCCTAAACTTCAGACCAAATTCCGCTTCAAATGCTACACTTCGCTCAACACTAATTGTGAACCTTGAAGAGCTGCCGCTATTGACTTTTATAATACTAATATTATTAATTGTATTAATATTAATTGTGATGAACCAATAAAGTACATATTTTTTAACTAATGGTACACTTTGTGATCATGGTCTTTATATGGGAGTGATAGATTTTCTCTAGTACACATAGTGGCGTTATGTCACGACCAGAGGATGTGGATCCTCTGGGTCAGCTGATAGTGGACTAGGAATTAGCCCAATATTGCTGACTGCTGACTCCCAGAGTCAGGACACTGGTGTTTAAACCAGCCACCCAGAAAGCAGCTAACTGCAGGAGTGTGTACAGAGTCCAACAGAAGCAGAGTAACGGAACAGATGATCTTTACTGGCAGAACGTAAACAAAAGTCACATGAAACAAAGGAAAAACAGAGTTCAGAGTAATACGCTATACAGGTTCAGACTCGTAGTCAGGCAGAGGTAGGCAAGGTCAGAAGTCCAGACGAACTTACAGATGACGGCAAGCAGAACTGTAGTCTGGAAATGCAGGGGTCAATAGTCCAGGTAATCCAAGTAGCAGGCAGAATTGTAGTCAGGCAATGCAGGGGTCAATAGTCCAGGTAATCCAGGTAGCAGGCAGACAGGCAGGGAAGGTCAGGGTTAATTGGCAAAGTCCAGTACTCATCAGATCAGAGCAGCAGGAAGCTTCAGCAGAGGTTAACAGGTATGACAACCACACTTGGGCACTTCATGGTCAGTGAAGCTGCCCTAAATACCAGTAACCCCGTCGGGTGGAGACAGTAATCAGGAGGTGTCAATAACAAAGGGACAGGTGCACGCGCATGCGCTATAGCGCACAAGTGGAGACCTGGCTGTAAGCGTGGATGCGGCAGTATGATGACGGGTGCTTGCTCCTTCTGCGAGGTAAGCAAGAGCTGGACTCAAGGAAGGTGGCAGAGTATCCGTATCTCAGCATCTTCTTCTGGTCACTCAAGGAGTCTGGCAGAGTCTCTCCTATTAAACACTGTACCTTATCTGCAGGCAACTTGGGGCTCTGATTTTTCTGTTTTATATAGTTTTTAACTGATCTAAAACCTTCTAGTGGGAGTGGTGAAGCTGGAGAAACACAGTCTAACAGAAACAATGTTGCAGTTCAAGGCTGCCTTAGACTTGTATTGGGCCATAATGCAAATCAGTAGGAACGACCAAGCAGTTTTCAGACTTGAACAATAGTCTGACAGAGCTAAACTAGATAGTCAAAAGTTCAATGTGTCTGGCTTTTCCCTTCACAATTCAGCTCTGCATAGTGTATAGTAGCAATAAGGGCAAATGTCCACAAACGCCCAGACGCCAAAGTACCCTTGCTCTTCCTTCTTTAGATTGTAAAATATCTGTGCAACCTTCTGTGTTTTGGGCAAGAATGTTTATATCAAATTCATTCTGAATATGCACATCTTCAGTTGACTGCGTATCTGTAGTTGATAATTGTTTGTCTTTAAAAAAAAAAAAAAAAAAAACATATCTATTACTTTTGCAGTTTTGTGCTCCTGAAGGCTTTGGTGGCACCATTTGTGTTGCTTTTAAAGAAAACAAAAGTTTTTGGCAACTAAAGATGTACTCAGTGCTTGATTAGTGATTTCTATCAGTAATTGTGAGCAAACCAGGTGTGGATCAAAAGCACAGAACAGGTGCAAATCTTTCCATTATACCTGTATCTCTCTGTAGGCTCCTTTCATGGTTTTGGATCACTGTTCAAAATGATGAGAAAGATGCATATCTTTTTTCCACAAAAGGCTTTCTCTTTCCATGGGCTGTGCCTGGTATTGCAGCTTAGGCTACTACTTAGGCTACTTTCACACATTCATTGTCAATGGGGACAAAACTGAACTGAAGACAACGGAATGCTCCTGAAAGCATTCCATTCCGTCTTCAGACCGGAGAACAAACCGCAGCATGCTGCGGTTTGCTCTCCGGTCCAGGCATCCGCACCAAGACGGATCCGGAATGACCCCCAATGCAAGTCAATGGGGATGGATCCGTTTGGTGTGGACACACCAGTAATCCGGATCTGTCCTCCATTGATTTGCAATGGGGGGGTCATTCCGGATCCGGCTACAGAATAGATACATACATACAGACATACATACATACAGACATACATACTCACATACTCCAGGGACGCCGGCAGCATGTCTTCACACGCCTCCTGCGTGCAGCTATGACGTTTCCCCACTGCGCCCAGCAGAGGGCGCTGTGGGGAATCGTCATCACTGCGCGCAGGAGGCGCGTGAAGACGTTCTGCCGGCGTCCCTGGAGTATGTGAGTATGTATGTGTGTATGTGTGTATGTACAGTATGTATGTCTGTATGTCTTGTTCCAATGTGTGTGGTAACATGTGTGGGGCCGGGGCGCTGCTCCGGCTCCACACATGTATCAGCGGCAGTACGGATCCGTCGGCACCCTTTAGGTGCCGGATCCGTGCTGCCGCTAGTGTGAAAGTAGCCTTAGCGCACTTGTGTTAAATGGGACTGAGCCACAATCACATCCATATCTCACAGGCAAGGATGATGGCATTTCTAATCATAGACAACCATTTTAATGTATTCCTTAAACAAAAAAAGTGTCTGTACCTTCACTTATGCAAAATATTTTTTCTTACTGTTCAGCTGGTGTAATCGACTTGATGTAGTCCAGTTGGTCTAGCTGAGCTGCATTTTAAGAAACACGCTATAGGAGATAACACAGTATAAACACAGATACTGTAAATTGCAGAAGCACTAGACTTCATAACACCTTTCATAGTCACCATGGAACCTAAAGCTCAAGCACCTTCCAGCTTGAGAGAGCGCCTTAAAGGGGTTGTCCGAGTTATTTTTTTTGTCCTTTGTATGTTTCTAACTAGTCAAATACAACAGCTTTTCCATACACATTCTGCTTCTAAAGCTGCTGGTTTCTTAGATTTATCTCAGGGTCACATGACCTGTGATGTCAGCTTATCTCCCTGCTGTGTGATGTTTCGTGCACAAGCCTCAGAGATCAGATAACAGCCTATACATGAGACGTCACTGTGATGGCCACGCCCCTCTGCTATGCCAGGCTGCTATCTGCTCTCTCCCTGGATTCCTTCAGATAAAACATTAACCCCTTCAGCCAGAGCACACTGAAGGCTTTACAACAGCAGCTGCAGATGTAAAGAGACACAGGATCTGTCCTCCTCACCCTACAGACACAAAGCTGACACTGGAACTGATCTGAAGGAGATGCAAAGTACAAGTACAGGTAGGGGGAGATCCTGTGTGTATCAGCAGTGTCATTGTACAGCTGGGACTTGTAGTCCTACACATACAACATGCTGCTGAGTATCCCAGCAGGCAGACATGTCACTCAGCACTTGTATTTACTCCCTTTACAGAGAGGGGCATAGATTGTTATTACTGCATGTAAACAAAAGCCAGAAGAGAACCACGGAAATGAGGAAATAGGATTTTTTTAACTTAAACTTGCTTAACTTAGTTATATATTGCTGCCCATCAGATTTAAAGTACTATATATTTTTTTTCATAATTCGGACAACCCCTTTAAATACCCAAGGACCCCCAGACATTGACTGGTGAAGGATTTGGCAGTGTGCACACTGGCCCTTTAAGAGGCCAGAGGTCAGTGTGCTTGTGTCATAAGGAGACAGAGGCTTGAGCAAAAGCAGAAGCATGGAGGCAGTGGCATGGTGAGCAGCACGGGTCTAATGACAGCAGCGGGCATAGACAGCTGTCCTACTGAAAACATAACAAAACTATATCAATTTGGTATCTCTACCTACCAAAACATTGTTACTGACCTTCAGAGTAGAGATGAGCGAATCATCGTCGAATTTTTTAAAAGATTCGTACCGAATACGAAGCTATTCGGTTGAAGCTGCGTACCAATTATTCTGTTGTGTCCTGCAAACATTCGCGCACTAATAACGAACATACAGTTGTTAAAGGTACGCAACTTATGTGAACAAGTACACATTAGCATACTAATTGCATACGAATCCTCAGCGTACTGTAACGTAATACGCAGGCTCGCACGAAGCTAGGCCGCGGCGTGCACTCCTCAGAGGCAGAGTGAAGTTTTACAAATGGCATCCACGCGTTCTTCAACATTTAGCTCTGGAGAGCTTAAATGCATGATCTGGCTGATGGACCAGCAGGATTACGATGGCACACAGCGACACCTGAACCAGCATACAAAGGAGATGATCCGTGGCTTGTGGCCAGCTATTACGAATTCTACTGGTAGAAGCTGCTGCTACATGTCCTTTGGCACTGCTGGCCTGTGCCACCTTCTCCTTCTTGTTTTTGGAGCTCGAGTTCTGGCTGAAAGTGGAACCCTTTTGCTTTTCCGTGCCAGACATTTTCACTTGACTGTGGCTCTGCAGGTCTTTGTCTCTCTCCCTGTCTCTCTCCCAGCCTGATTAATTATTAGCCCTGCACTGGCCCTGATATGTGTATTATTATGGATGCCCAGAACAACACCACAATTTCCAGAAAACAGTTCCCTATCTTTCACAACTTCACAGTGCTTCTGCTCGTCTCAGCAGTCGCAGCACAACTGATGTCGCTGGCTTACCGAGCCTATGGGCCAATCAGAGCAAGCCCTGCCCACGAGGTCAGGTGACCGCTTTCTTCCCGGGCTTTTTGCCGCCTATTTTCTGCACAAATAACGAACTTACAGTAAAAGTTCGCTAATTAACTGAATTTGTACGCAGAAGCGTATAAATTAACTTATACGTAGCACTACCGTATAATTCATCGAACAAGTACGTAGCGTATGTGTACAAAGGTTTAAGAACATGTAAGATTCGAACAGACTGAATCTGAAAAAATCCTGATTCGCTTCGGAGTAGAAAATTTGTAAGATTCGATACGAATCTATAAAGTGGCGAACAGATTCGCTCATCCCTACTTCAGAGCAATTCAATTTCCTAAGTAGCCCCTTTAAACAGGGTAGTGTGTCCTGCCAAACGGCAAAAAATTTTCAGGGTTGGTTTGAAAGATGTGAAAGTTCAAGGTAATTGATGTAGGGTTCAAATATCCCAATCTGATCAAGCATCTGATGGCTGTGCAGTAAAAACAAGGTCAACCTATAAAAGAAGGAGTGAGACTTGTTGCTTTGTGACAGGACAATAGAGCTCCTTCCCCTATAACAATACAATATGAAATTATGAACTGACTGTTATATAAATTATGTATATAAATTAAAAAATATCTTAATACTAAAATGTTGTCCTGGAGGTTTTTCAACAACTTTTCAAGGTTTATTTGGAAGTTACGAAGTAATATAGTTTATCCCATGAGTACACCTTGGGCATTACAGGGAATCTGTCACCTCCCTGGAGCTCTATTAGGAGTCATGAGTCAAGTACACATAATGGAGAGGACCCCTGAGCAAGAGAGCGTGAGTCATCTCAGTGTATTACAGACATGCTTTGGAGGTGCATATCGGAGGAATGGGAGGAGGAGTATGAATATGAATATGCAGGTGTATATCGGAGGAATGGGGAGGAGGAGTATGAATATAAAATTTCCAATCTAGACTCAGCTATAGCACTGCTCCTAATAGTACTCCATGGATGTGAGAATCTCCTTTTTAGTAGTAGTACTGCAGTACCACTTCTGACCAGACGATGGTACCATAGCGTCTTTCAACAATAAATCTTTTCACAGTGAAAGAAACAAGCAATGAATACTTGAAAGCTAACAATTGAAATTAGTTTTATTCAATTCAGTTAGAAATCAATTTGGGCTTTTAAATAGAATATACATTGGAGTTGATTTTTTAAAAATTTTATGGCAATAGGAAGCTAATACAAAAAAACCAAGAAGAATCATTTAAAGGTTGTCTGGGACTTAAATATCCTCAGGTAGGGCATCAATATCTACTCGGTGAGGGTCCAACTCCCGACAACCCTACTGATTCATTGCTTGAAGAGACCACAAAGAGATTATTAGATAATGTTAACCCATTAAGTACCAGGCCCATTTTTGGTTTTGCATTTTCGTTTTTTTCATCCCTACGTTCCAACAGCGATAACTTTTTTGTTTTCTGCTCACATAGCCATATGATGGCTTATTTTTTGCGCAACAAGATGTATTTTTAACTGCACCATTTAATTTACCATTTCTGTTATTGGAAAACAGGGAAAAAATTCTTTGTGGGGTTAAATTGAAAAAAAACAAACAAAAACAAAACACAATTCCGCCAAGGTTTTTCGGGTTTTGACATCACGGCTTTCTTATTCTTCAGCTCAATATAAATCCAGTGATTCCAAACGTGTAGTTTTTTTTATTTTTTTACTACCGTAATTTAAAAAAAATAAAAACCTTTGAAAAAAGATCTAACTTTTCTTTGCATCGCCATTTTCTGACAGCCATAACTTTTTATATTTTGGTTTACAGAGCTGTATGAGGGCTTGTTTTTGTTGTAATGAACTTTAGTTTTTATTGGTTCTTTTGCAGTAGATATGACTTTTTGATCACCATTATTCAATTTTTATTTGGAGGGAAAGGTAACAAAAAATGGTGAATTTTCATTTTTTTTCTGTTACAGCGTTTACCAGACAGGAATTTTTTTTAAATATAATTTTTAACTCAGACATTTTTGGATGTGGCGATACCTAATATGTTTATTTTTTTATTGCATATATGTTTTTATATGTACAATTAGGAAAAGGGGGATGATTTAGACTTTTAATATTTACATTTTTTAATTTTTTTATTTTTTAACTATTACCCCCTTAGAGGGTTAGAACCTGGGATCTTTAGATCCCCTCCCCTGTTCACCCTAATAGAGATCTCTTAGGGTGAATAGGATATTTACTCCCTCCATTTTGATCTATGCCTCAAGCATAGCTCAGTATGGAGAAAGCCATGGCAGGCCTGCATTGCTTCAGCAGCATCCAGGTTGCCATGGCAACTGATTGGAGCCCCGCGATTTCACTGCAGGGGACTTCGATCAGAAGGTAGAGGGAGCATTGATCGCAGCACCTGAGGGGTTAAATGACAGGGGCGGCGTGATCACCACTCCCTGTCAGTGAGGCCGGATGCTGGCTGTATGATACAGCCGGCACCTGCCATGTATGGAGCAGGCCCGCTGCAGAAGCTCGCTCCATACTTCCCCTGCACCACCGCGACGTACCAGTATGTCACGGTGGCTTAAGGGGTTAATATAGGAAGTAGTGAAAGTTAAAGGGTTATTCCCATCTCAGACAATGGGGGCATATCGCTAGGATATGCCCCCATTGTCTGATAGGTGCAAGTTCCAGAAGTAGGACCCGCACCTACAAGTAGAACGGAATGGGAAGCACTGTAGCCTGTAGGACCACGAATTTCCCACTGTCTGGCCACCCCCAGGCGCTGCTCCCCACTGCTCCCATAGAAGTGAATGGGAGCTCACCATGCATGCGTGACCCCTGCTCCCATTCATTTCTATGGGGCAGACGGAAATAGCTGAGCCAGCTTTGCTCTTTTCGGCGGTCCCATTGAAATCTGGAGCAGATGGTCTTTAGACATACACGGTGTTATAGAGAAAAAAAGGTGGCCTGTTGGGACCAAGCATCCAAAAATGATGTTGACAATGGGGGAAGAACCCTGCCCTCGTTTATACACACAATGTCAGAACAAAGAGTAGCCTGTTCTGCACAAGCATCCAAAACTCATGCCTTAATGGAAGCACAATGCTTGCCTATATTTATACACATACAAATGTTAATTATCAGAAAAAAGAGTGTCTTGTTCTGAACGAGCCTGGAAAAATTTGCACCACGCCCCCTTCTACTGTGTCACCTGACAGCCCCTCAATATTCAAGTGTATTACCATCCTCATGATAGCAATACAGTTAAATGCTGCAGCAGAGCACCTGCTTCGCTGTTCACTCTGTACCAGAGGCCAGCACAGGTGGAGCAATGATGTCATCATCGTAGCACCGCCTAAGCTGGACACAATCAACAGCTCCAGGACAGCAGGCGTGGAAGAGGTTCTGTGTCTTGCTCCCAATTTCTGCCACATGTTATAAGGGGGTATTTTATTACTGGCACACATTATAAGGGGGGATTTTTTTTCTACTGGAACACATTCTAAGGGAGCATTTTTGTACTGGCAAACATTCTGAAGGGGAATTTTTTGTAAAAGCATGCATTCTAAGGGGAAATGTTTGTGCTGGCATGCATTCTAAGGGGACATTTTGTGTTGCAGAATGCCCTTGGGCCAATATAGGGGGGTAATTTGGCGACACTGGTTCTACTGGGGACATTATAAGTGGGCATTTGTACTGGCATACATTATAAGGGGGTATTTTTTTTACTGGCCAAACATTATAAGGGGACATTTTTTCTACTGGCACGTTATTGAAGGGCATTTTTGTGCTGCCACACATTATAATGGGGTATTTTTTTCTACTGGCACATATTATAAAGGGGGCATTTTTTGTAATGGCACGTATTATAAGGGGGTATTTTTGTACTGGTACATATTCTAAGAGGGTATTTTTTGTACTGGCACACATTCTAAGGGGGAAGTGTTTTGTACTGGCACACATTCTAAGGGGGAAGTGTTTTGTACTGGCACATATTCTAAGGAGGAATATTTGTACTGGCACACATAAGAGGGTATCTTTGTACTAGCACACATTATAAGGAAGCCTTTTTTGTACTGGCACACATTATAAGGGGGCATTATTACTGCTGGGGGCATTATGGTGGGCTTTATTACTACTGGGGGACCATGTGGAATATTACTACTAACAAAGGCACTATAGGAGCACTATTATCACTAAGGACACTCTAGGAGAGAATTTTTACTTTTGAGAATGCTATTATTGTGGGGGGCACCATGGCATAGTATCATGCTTATGACACTATTTGATGATTGTAATTATTTTTTAGGGCACTGTGTGTCAATTATTGAAGGAGGCACTGTTCTTGGGGACTATCTGTTTCTTCAGTATTGTATTGGATGTGGGGGTACAACGGGCACAGTATTAAGGTGACAGGAAGTGGGCCTCAGAAATTGGGGAGGATGATAGAAAAGTAGAAACCTAAGATGTCCATGGGTAAAACTCTGCAGAGACATGGCTGAAAGAAGTCATCATGGCCGTCTGGCCCAAATGGAGAAGATGAGGAAGGGGACATCTATATCAGAGCAGACCTCTGGATGTAAGAGGTATGTAATGCAGTATTCTTCTGTATGTTTGCTAGTGTGGAATGCAATTTAAATAGTAAATAGTCATCTATCACTGGTCCTAATGGCGTTTCTGTCTTTTTTGAAAGATTAGGTGCTTGACCATGCCCATGAAGGTGGTGAAAGACCACAGACACCAAAATAACGGTCTGTTTTTTCTCTACTTGCTCATCAGGCAGCAGTGGCACGTCGTCTGCAGTGCGTCAGACCCTTAGGCCCAGAGTCAGAATAAATTATTCCTCAATCAGACTTCCCAAACTTCAGTTCACTGATTTATTTTCAGTATGACTCAGTGAGTCTGACTGAAATTGAATCAATGAAGTAAAAATCAGAAGTTTGTCTCCACAAGAGAGTCTCTTGAAGAGACTTTTGCAGTCCAATTGTAACAACGGGCGCTCAGAATCCGCCTCCCATAGTTTTCAATTGGAGGCTGTGAAGCTGTTTGTGCGGCCACAGTTTATAGCCACAGCCCACAGTCATGTCAGGAACGGACATCCTTTCTTGACATGGTTGCAGCTGTAAACCCCGGCCTCCACTTCTGCCCCGTTAAAAAAAAATGGATCTGGGTTGATCCCAGGTGGCCACTGGATGAACTGCTGTTATGGTCAGTGCAAGTAAAATGTTAAAATAATTTACCTCAACTTCTTCAGTGCCGCTACCACTCCTTTCCCTTGCCCAGGATATAGAGATAGTCATGCATTTCTTGTTGCTGAGCCTGCAGTTCGACAAATCATTGGCTGAATGTTTACTGCTGATTGGTGTACTGAATGTCATGCTGCAACCAAAACAATATATATATATATATATATATATATATATATATATATATATACATATACAGTACAGACCAAAAGTTTGGACACACCTTCTCATTCAAAGAGTTTTCTGTATTTTCATGCCTATGAAAATTGTAGATTCACACTGAAGGCATCAAAACTATGAATTAACACATGTGGAATTATATACTTAACAAAAAGTGTGAAACAACTGAAAATATGTCTTATATTCTAGGTTCTTCAAAGTAGCCACCTTTTGCTTTGATTACTGCTTTGCACACTCTTGGCATTCTCTTGATGAGCTTCAAGAGGTAGTCACCTGAAATGGTATTCCAAAAGTCTTGAAGGAGTTCCCAGAGATGCTTAGCACTTGTTGGCCCTTTTGCCTTCACTCTGCGGTCCAGCTCACCCCAAACCATCTCGATTGGGTTCAGGTCTGGTGACTGTGGAGGCCAGGTCATCTGGCATAGCACCCCATCACTCTCCTTCTTGTTCAAATAGCCCTTACACAGCCTGGAGGTGTGCTTGGGGTCATTGTCCTGTTGATAAATAAATGATGGTCCAACTAAACGCAAACCGGATGGAATAGCATGCCGCTGCAAGATGCTGTGGTAGCCATGCTGGTTCAGTATGCCTTCAATTTTGAATAAATCCCCAACAGTGTCACCAGCAAAGCACCCCCACACCATCACACCTCCTTCTCCATGCTTCACGGTGGGAACCAGGCATGTAGAGTCCATCCGTTCACCTTTTCTACGTCGCACAAAGACACGGTGGTTGGAACCAAAGATCTCAAATTTGGACTCATCAGACCAAAGCACAGATTTCCATTGGTCTAATGTCCATTCCTTGTGTTCTTTAGCCCAAACAAGTCTCTTCTGCTTGTTGCCTGTCCTTAGCAGTGGTTTCCTAGCAGATATTTTACCATGAAGGCCTGCTGCACACAGTCTCCTCTTAACAGTTGTTGTAGAGATGTGTCTGCTGCTTGAACTCTGTGTGGCATTGACCTGGTCTCTAATCTGAGTTGCTGTTAACCTGCGATTTCTGAGGCTGGTGACTCGGATGAACTTATCCTCCGCAGCAGAGGTGACTCTTGGTCTTCCTTTCCTGGGGCGGTCCTCATGTGAGCCAGTTTCTTTGTAGCGCTTGATGGCTTTTGCGACTGCACTTGGGGGCACTTTCAAAGTTTTCCCAATTTTTCGGACTGACTGACCTTCATTTCTTAAAGTAATGATGGCCACTCGTTTTTCTTTACTTAGCTGCTTTTTTCTTGCCATAATACAAATTCTAGCAGTCTATTCAGTAGGACTATCAGCTGTGTATCCACCTGACTTCTGCCCAACACAACTCATGGTCCCAACCCCATTTATAAGGCAAGAAATCCCAGTTATTAAACCTGACAGGGCACACCTGTGAAGTGAAAACCATTTCAGATGACTACCTTTTGAAGCTCATCAAGAGAATGCCAAGAGTGTGCAAAGCAGTAATCAAAGCAAAAGGTGGCTACTTTGAAGAACCTAGAATATAAGACATATTTTCAGTTGTTTCACACTTTTTTGTTAAGTATATAATTCCACATGTGTTAATTCATAGTTTTGATGCCTTCAGTTCAGTTTTGATAGTCATGAAAATAGTATTTCTATTTTTTGTTTTTATTTCTATTTTTATTTTATTTAATAAAAAAATAAATAAAATAAAAAAATAGAAATAAAAACAAAAATCAAAATAATCACAATATACTTACCCAAGTGACATATGTTGACATACGAAGATCTCATGAGAATAAAACAACAAGAAAGATGACAAAACCCATTATTGTCATTATCCTTATTACTGTAAATAAGCAAAATAACTCTATAAAATTAGAAGATCAAACAAGCATTATGGAGATATTATACAACTTTTTGGCTCATTTAGTCTATTAAATATGTCTCTTTATTATTATTAATTGTAATTGACATTTGGGATATAATCCAAAAAACTATGTATCTATGTTCCCAATGACACACTACTATATATATTTTAGAAGTGTATATATGTGAATATACATTTCTGGAATTTCTATTGTTTCTATAAATTTTTATATTTTCTATATTCTATATATTTATATATCTATATATTTTTATACATTTTTATATTTTTCTATATTTTTTATTATTTTGTATATATTTTTTATACCATTCATATGAGAATACTATTATAACTACTACTCCTACAGTGATATTAGATAGTGAACACATCTTATTGTGACGAATACCACGACTGGGCGAAAAAGGAAACCCAGGCCAGCTTTTACCTATTTCCCAATAATGAAAATAAACCTT
This sequence comes from Rhinella marina, assembly GCA_900303285.1. Classification (NCBI taxonomy): domain Eukaryota; kingdom Metazoa; phylum Chordata; class Amphibia; order Anura; family Bufonidae; genus Rhinella; species Rhinella marina. The sequence continues at coordinate 35,416 of ONZH01023348.1, forward strand.
GGGAGGAATATAAAAAGGCGCTAATCATACAAGCAGGTCTAGAAACCACTGAGGAAGGGGCATACTAAAAGGTCCCCGAAACGCGTTTGGTGCTATATTGACCTGACTTTTGGCCAGAGAATTATATCTAAGAAGC
>ONZH01023349.1:0-60293 GCA_900303285.1 Rhinella marina
GCCTATTAAAATGCCTAGATATTGTATATTTCAAAGTACACAGCCGTGTAGTAACTGAACAGACGGTGGGTATTTACACCAGGTATGTGAGATAATTTAGCAAGAGAACGCACAGTACAGTGGCCTATTAAAATGCCTAGATATTGTATATTTTTCAAAGTACAAAGCCGTGTAGTAACTGAACAGACGGTGGGTATTTACACCAGGTATGTGAGATAATTTAGCAAGAGAACGCACAGTACAGTGGCCTATTAAAATGCCTAGATATTGTATATTTCAAAGTACACAAGCCGTGTAGTAACTGAACAGACGGTGGGTATTTACACCAGGTATGTGAGATAATTTAGCAAGAGAACGCACAGTACAGTGGCCTATTAAAATGGCCTAGATATTGTATATTTCAAAGTACAAAGCCGTGTAGTAACTGAACAGACGGTGGGTATTTACACCAGGTATGTGAGATAATTTAGCAAGAGAACGCACAGTACAGTGGCCTATTAAAATGCCTAGATATTGTATATTTCAAAGTACACAGCCGTGTAGTAACTGAACAGACGGTGGGTATTTACACCAGGTATGTGAGATAATTTAGCAAGAGAACGCACAGTACAGTGGCCTATTAAAATGCCTAGATATTGTATATTTCAAAGTACACAGCCGTGTAGTAACTGAACAGACGGTGGGTATTTACACCAGGTATGTGAGATAATTTAGCAAGAGAACGCACAGTACAGTGGCCTATTAAAATGCCTAGATATTGTATATTTTCAAAGTACAACAGCCGTGTAGTAACTGAACAGACGGTGGGTATTTACACCAGGTATGTGAGATAATTTAGCAAGAGAACGCACAGTACAGTGGCCAATTAAAAGGCCTAGATATTGTATATTTCAAGGTACACAGCAGTAGTGCCAAATATAGTTTGGTATGTAGCAGAGCACCTAATACACCACTAATGCCTCTCTCTGTCCCTACTCCAGCAGCTATCCCTGAATACAGCAGCCGTTCTCTGTAAAGTCTATATTGTAGTAAAGCTATCACTGAAGTCCACTGTAGTAGCCCCTGATAAGGGCTTTTATTCACGCTCCTGCCTGTCCAACAGCTAAAATCTGTCTCTCCCTTCTCCAGCCTCTGTCCCTGACTAAGTTCACGCAGCATATGCGTACGAGCAGGAAGAGCTGAGTTTTTATGATTCGAGGTCACATGGTTTTTCCAGCCAATCCATGTAGACGCTGTTTTCGCGCTGCCAGCGTGCTCAGCGTGCCTGTCATACCCCCCCTGCATGTTGATTGGTGGAAAAGAGCGCCAGGGAAGGTGGGAGGGGGAAACGAATTCTAAGTGCGCCATCGCCGTTATACTCGATTGAAATCGAGTGTGCCGAATATCGTAGTATTCGATCGAATACCAGCTCGATCGAACACTACTCGCTCATCTCTACTAATAACTATAATCTGTAAGATCTCTGTCTGAGCCCTGATATAGTCATACATGGTTATTAGATCTCCCATCAGTCGTCTTTTTTTATAAACTGAATAACCCCAATTTGATAATCTTTCTGGGTACTGTAGTCCACCCATTCCAGTTATTATTTTAGTTGCCCTCCTCTGAACCCTCTCCAGCTCTGCTATGTCTTCCTTGTTCACAGGAGCCCAGAACTGTACACAGTACTCCATGTGTGGTCTGATTTGTAAAGTGGCAGGACTATGTTCTCATCACGGGCATCTATGCCCCTTTTGATGTAACCCATTATCTTATTGGCCTGTGCAGTATACTGTCCTCTTCTGTGTTAATTAATTTACACAGTTTAGTGTCATCTGCAAAAATTCATATTTTACTGTGCAAGCCTTCTACAAGATCATTAATAAATTTATTGAAGAGAATAGGGTCCAATACTGTACCCCTGTGGTACCCCACTAGTTACAGTGACCCAATCTGTGTGTGTACCATTAATAACCACCCTCTGTTTTCTATCACTGAGCCATTTACTTACCCACATACAGACATTTTCTCCCAGGCCAAGCATTCTCATTTTATATACTAACCTTTTATGCTGTACAGTGTCAAATGCTTTGGAGAAGTCCAGATATACAACATCCATTGATTCACCGCAGACAAGTCTAGAACTTACCTCCTCATAGAAACTGATTAAATTAGTTTGACATGACCTATCCCGCATCCAAGTCTTGTCTGGATTAAATTACCTGAGCATCGCCGTATCCCACTACACTAGTGTCTACTCAACGGTACCTGATTTTGCTACAAGTGACCACTAACCTATTGAAAATACACAAATTGAATTGCAGCAGCACTTACGGTTCTGAGTCCATAATGTGGTGGTTTGGTCAGTGTCAGGTACCAGCCTAGTACCCCAATCCCATGGAACATCAAAAGTAAAACTGCAGCACTCTCAGGACTTCAAATATTCTTTGCTTTTATTCCACCTTTTTTAGTGCAACGTTTCGACCACCCTCGGTCTTTTTCAAGCATCATGATGGGGGTGGTCGAAACGTCGCACTAAAGAAGGTGAAATAAAAGAAAAGATTATTTGAAGACCTAAGAGTGCTGTAGTTTTACTTTTGATGTTCCATTAACCGATTGAACTACACTATCCTTGACTCATCTTTCTTTCCTCCTTGGTGCATTCTGAAGTGATTGTGTTGTTACTTACTCATTTCCATTGTGTCTCAAACGACTTCATTTTTTCAGGGAATCAATAACCAGACCATGTTAAGAAATCCAGATCTTGGGATCAGTTGAGTATCTCAACCATAACAATAGTCATAGTAAGATAGGATCCTTTAGGTAAACTGTGCAGTCTTGTTAAGACTCCATGCACATGACAATATTTTTGGTTTGCATCCGATCAGCAAAAAAATAATTTCAATGGAGCCGCAAAAAAATGCAAACAGGACACCGTGTGCTGCCTGCATCCATATATCCATTCCACTTTCCTGTACAAAAAAATAGAACATGTTCTATTCTTGTCCATTTTGGGGACAAGAATTGGCATTTTTAACACAGGACGGGATTTGTTGAACAGGAAATTGCCAAACGAGCATGGTCTTCATGGCGTCCATATTTTGCAGAAACCCGATTTGCAAACAGCAAAATGGATACAGTTGTGTGCACGAGGCCTAATTAATTTCTTTAGGGTTTAGCAGTGGCCTCAGTACACAGAGTCCCATTACTTTGTCTAGACTGACCAGTCAATCTTCTTGTGGTCTTCTGATGGATCTCATAACATTGAATGGGTAATCTCTAGACGCTGTAGGCAATGAACTTCGATGGCTAATGGAATAAACTCTAATTAATAATTTTCTCCCAGAGATGCTTTGTAATAAGAACATTTTCTTCCTGCACATACGTATCACAGATCACTTTGCTGGAGGGTTTTTGTTTCATAAAATAAATTCTGATCTGCGTATTGCCAGTGCGGAAAGAGATTAGAATGCAGCCATATGTAGATTAGCAAGCTGCGTTGTGAGTTTACTGCTGGAGGGTGAAGCATTTCTCCTGATTTTATTTATACGAGGCAGATGGGAACTGGAAAACATTTTCTCTAGGGGAATATTTATATGCAGTGATGATAAGTGGAACATACAAGTAAATACATACTGCTTCCACCTTTTTTTATCATGTTTCTAACCGCATTAGAATAGCAAGTCTTGGACACAATGCATTTTGCCAGTACAGGGGAACTGCCACAAAGCTGTGGAAAATGCATAACATTGGACTACGCTTTCCAAGAAAATTAAACAGACTGGTGTAACAGATTGAAAATCACTTTCATATTTACAGTACGACTCACACAAATTGCATTTTACAATTTAGGCCAGTGCCAGACTAGAGCATATGTGTATTATGCAAACCCCGATGAAGCTGATGTACTGTACTATTAACCCAATGGGTGCTCAGGAATAAATATATATGGAGCAAGTGTGAGTACGTGCGAAACATCTGTAGCCCATTCTGACAGAATGAACCCACCTCATATGTTACACAATGGTGTGTCCAACCTTACGTACCTTCAATTGAATTTGGTTAAAGGTGGTTTCCAAATTCCCAATCTTTGATATGGATTGCCTATCTTTAGGATAGGTTATCTGTATCGGATTGTGGTAGGGTCCAACAGCCGACACTGGAGCCGATGAGCTGTTGCCTCTTCAAAGCTTACCAAGTACAACACACCACATTGTATAGCAGCTGTGCTTGGTTTTGCATCCCAGATCTATTCACTTGAATGGGACTGAGCTACGCCTAAGCCATGTGACCAATGAATGGGACGTCACTGGCTTAGGAAGTGGCCACAGAACTCACCAGAGAGCTGCAGACCCATTAAACAGATGACTGGCGGGGTGTCAGGAGTCAGACCCCCACTGATCAGAGATTGATGATCTAGGTCATCAATATGTAAGTCCCAGAAAAACCCTCTAAGGACTCCAATTTCTCATAAAACTAATTCAATATAATATCATGACATGTTGGTAAAATCCTTAATAAGCTGCAATCCACAGCACAGCCAAAGGGGAGTCATATTGTCCTGAAATACACTGCAAATAATTGAAAGTGTTAATATCATTGTATTTTGTGTATCATGTGCATATACTACAAATCCTATAAAGGTTATATAGGGAATGGGAGGTCCCATGTGTCTAGTCAGCCTCAGAGCACCCTTCCTCTCTAGGAAGAAGATACTGGAGAAAATGGCTGCCTGCTGTGAAAACCTCAGAGCAGCAAGAAACAGCTCCTGTAGGGAGATTACACAAGCAATTTATGTGCCAGCCCTCAGAAAGGAAAAGAGCTATAGAAGGTTTACCAGACAGAAAGGGATTGCGGACTTTGGCAAAGAAGGTAATCACCGCTAATCTGGCTGCAGACACCTCTGCAAGTGGTGGAAACAATGTAAGCTACAAGCTGCCCGCCAAAACCGAAGGACAGGAGAGCCCCCTCCTTGTGTATATCACAACACATATTGTATATAATATGCAGTTACACAGTATTAAACAATATAAACCAATGCAAGTTAACCCTTTAAAGTGAAATAAATTAAGATGTTTATAACTTTGCATAGGCGAAATAAACAAATGTCCACAAATGTCCAGACTTCAAAGTAACCCTGCTCGAGGGCACTACACAGGTTGGCAGGTTTCTGTGAAAGGCTGTGGCATAGTGGTCACAAGGACTTGCAGAAGTACAGAGCAATACCTACCCAAAGTGGCTGGTGCACCCGCCTGTGTGGCATTTAGGCAGGAAAAGCTATGATAGATATCAGTCTCTCAGACACCCATAGCAGCACATTAGGATGGGCACAACTCTACTTGGTCCATGATCCTGATTCAAGGACCACTCCAAAAAGATACAACATTGTTATATAAAACTATTTGTTCAACTGCAAATGTCTTTACCAGTTGGCATGGTCGAATTTGGAGGCATTGGAGCTAAAGTATAATGCCATATGCTTTAATGGGTCCCATAGTTTTTATTCTTCTAGATAATGGTTTATCTTTGGTACGTAGACAGAGCATCTCTCCCTCAATAACTTCATGCTGGAGTAAGGGTAGGTTCACACTTGCTTTTAACAGAGCTTACAGGATCCGACCTAGCCGGATACTGCCGTTCATCGCCGGACCCCATTGATTATAATTAGGGATGAGCGAACCGAACCGTAACGAACCAGATTCGTTACGAACTTTCCCAAAAGTTCGGTTCGTCACCGAACCGAATTTTGACAAAGTTCGTAACGAATCTGGTTAAAATAACGGCGACGCAAAATATACGCATATTTATTGAGAATGTACGCTAATGCGTACGTATTCCATTAAGTAGCGTACTTTTAACAACGCTACACTGTATGTTCGTTACTTGAGTAGGAATGTTCGCAGACGCAGTATATGAGTACGCTAATGCGTACATATTCAGTTAAGTAGCGTACCTTTGACAACGCTAGACTGTATGTTCGTTACTTGTGTAGGAATGTTTGCGGACGCAGTGCATGCGTACGCTAATGCGTACATATTCATTTAGTTAAGTAGCGTACCTTTGACAACGCTAGACTGTATGTTCGTTATTTGTGCGGGAATGTTCGCATTAGCGTACGCATTAGTGTAGATTCTAAAATATGCGTAGATTTTGCGTCGCCGTTGTTGAAGTCACTTGGATTTTTTCCACTTTTTTCATTGTAATAGCAACTGCAAATAAACGAAACTGTACCCTATCTGACTCCCATTATTGTAGAAGCAATTATTCAGCCGTTATAGCAAGGTTCGTTTTAGGTTCGGTTCGTACGAATCCGAACTTCAAGAAAGTTCGCCGAAGCGAACCGAACCGAACTTTTCAAAAGTTCGCTCATCCCTAATTATAATATTTTCCATGAGTGGCATGTGCCATTTCCAAAAAATGGCACATACCTGAAAGCAGCTAGATCCCCATTGGATCCCATTATAACCAATGGAGTCAGTGGTGAACAGCAATATCTGGGTAGGTTGAACCCAGTGAGATCCGGCAGGCTGTTCTCTGCTGGAACAGCCTGCCAGGTCTATTATACACAAGTCTTAACCTTCCCTATTCGATATTTTTAAACAATCTTTATTAGAAATCGCCTGATGGTTTTACTTTAATAGCATTCATGCCTTTAGTTGGACTTTAATTTTGATTGACGTAATCAATATCTTCCTTGCTGGTCTAATCAATAAACCACTATGTGATTTTTTTTTTACATTTATCTCAAGTTATTATTTAACGCTACTCTCCTTAATTGTGGCATATTTTCTGCTGCTTTAATATATTGAACGACCACCTGTTCTTTCATATACTGTACTTGTTTGTCATAATAGGATTGATAGAGCAGATGAGCATCTCCTTCGATGCTGTCGGCTTGCGGCCAAGCACTTTTGAGTTGGGATTGTCCTGCTATATCAAATGGCAAGCGACCAAAATTTAATATGGTCCAAAATAGCTGATCACATTGCAATCAGCCACAAACCATGTTGATTAATTCAGAAATGACTTTCAATTCCATAAAAAAAGTGTAAGCCGGGTTCTGTGTATCACTAACTGTATCATCCTGATTACAGCAAGTAGTTAAAAATAAGTGCTTAAACCCCTGCCTCTTCAGTCTGCATTCAGCGGCCCTAACTACAGTTGATTTCTGGCAAGCCGTCAACTTCCCAATTATAGTAATTCCTGGCTAGTGGCCAACCCTGACTATTGGGCGTCTGCCAGACACACAGAGTTGTCCATCATTATAATATGCATTGTGCTACATTTATCTACAGCCTCTATTCATCCCCGGCATTTGCTTTGGGACTCATTGTGTTTCTGGATATGTTTTTATGTCTACTGAAGACAAATTTCTATTCCTAGCTCAGATTTGTGTATATTATTGGAATCCGTTTGACTTTCCTGCTCTTATCAGATAAACCCATTTATAATGGAGACAACGTTACACCTTTGCTTTAGTAAGGAATCGTAGCTCTTCTTTATAAACCAACAATTTGTTCATCAGTGTTGCCTGCAAATATTTATACTGTGTTTTAGCTGCCTGCTGTCATCATTAAGAAAAGATAATTTGCTTTGAAGTTACAGGGAATGCAGCATTAAAACTGATATACTGTAGTAATTAGATAAAGCAGTGTAAGTGATCATGCTCCCACGGCTGTATGATGCTCTATTATCTTCAACCCTTGTAATATTCGGCAGACATATTTCATTATTTCAATGGTAACAGAATGTTAGAAACTTTTTTTTTTTTTTAAACTTTATAGAGAAGGATTTTTTGGTATTCCTATACTACATGAAAAGCTTATTGTCACGCTCTGGTGTGGAGGGAATTGCCACACCAAGCGTAAGAGGGAAGGGAAAAGACCAAACAAGGGAAATGGTCACCTCCTGCAGGGAACCCTGAAACTAGACCCTGACTGACTACCAGTATGAACAGGCCTTAGTGGTAGGAGAGTTCATACACAGGAACCTAATAACAAACTCACCCTGTAGAACCCTGCAGCTAGTGACAGGGGAAAGAGTCAACCCGTTCCTCCAAGAGGACCGATGAACAGGAGACTCCAGAAGGCAAAACCACAACAGGGAAAAGTAGGATAAACACAATAGGGAAAATGACACTTATCTTAATGCAGATATTGCAGCAACCGGATCTCAGCTGAGAACAACACCACACACAACAAAGTCAGCAGAAAGTATAAACCGCAAGGAATACTGGGAGAGGAAGGGATAAATAGGGGAAAGATAATCACCACACCCGCAACAGCTGAGGGGAAGGGGTGTGGTAAACAGCAACCAAACCAAGAGGAAAATGTGAAATTATGTCACTTTTGAAAGCCTAGCCGAACGCCTGCAACCTGATGCAGGAACATTCGTGACACTTATTGGCATTAAACAAAATGAGACCTCAACCAATCACTGGAACAAAGAGGCAGAAGCAAGGCTGGAAAAACCCACTAAAGGATCCTCTGTTGGGCACGGGCTCTGAGGCAGTTATTAGCACAGTACAACTAAGATCTATTTGGAACTGCCATTGAGACCAATCAATTGTCATTAGGGTTTATCATAAGTTGATTCACAAACAACCTATTAGACCTTATTGATGATCTGTCCTGTGTGTACAATGTGAACAAAGATCAGTTAAATGTGGGCTTATATGTTCTATATAGATAGAGGGTAGCCCCTTAGCATCATGTCTTTTGTAGGGATGAGCGAACCAGAACTGCAAAGTTTGAGTTCGTACCAAACTTTGCGAGGTTGGGTACCCAAACCCAGACTTTTTCACTGAAGTTCGGGTTCGGTGTTCAGGTGATTTTATTATTTGCCGTTATAACGCGGTTATAACAGAAATTAATAGCATTCTTAAGACAGGATTCTAAATAAAATGGCCATTGAGGTGTTAAAAGTATTGATGAGGACCTGCAAAAGGGCCTGCCATGACGTCACCGGGGCTCACCACGTGGTGAGCATGGTGATGTCATTGCAGGTCCTTTTGCAGGTCCTGCAGAAAGAAGGGAATACCGGCTGTGAAATTGAGTAGATGAGGTGAGGTTTTTTTTTTATATTATTTTTAACATCAATGGCCATTTTATTTAGCATTCTGTCTTAAGACCATGTTATAACGGATAATAATAAAGTTAAGTTCGGGTCCCCGTTGACTTTAATGGGGTCCGGGTTCAGGGTAAAGTTCGGGTGAAGTTCAGGTCCCGACAGCTGAACTTTGACCTGAAGTTTGGCCGAACACAGCAAACCCGAACTTCAACAGGTTCGCTCATCCCTAGTATTTTGTTGATCCAAAAAAAAACCCCATAAAGTCTTATCAGAAGAGCTCAATTGAGTTTGTGCCCCTTTAACTGTGGTCAGCTGAGCAGAGACGTGTACAGCCTCTTAGAAAGTCTATAGCACTGTGACATGTCAAAAGAGGTTGGTATAGAAAGCTCATTTTTTAACACAGTCTTAGAGAATTCCAAACTAATATATGAGAAACCCACATTCTGGGCTCTCATTTCCTAGCGATAGCAACAAAGAGTACTTAGCACACCAGATATCTCGGACAGCTCATTCATTTCAGTGCTCAAAATATAATTCTTAATTTCCCCTGTGATGACAATGAAAGGGAATTGTAAACTTACTCTTACGTTCCTACAGAAAATTAACAATGTTAACAAATTGTTCAGCATCTGCAACAACACCATTTGAGAAATGCTGAAGGGACAGCTAAGTCTTATTAAAAGAAAAACATATTTGTAGCATATTATGTTATGTGTTCTTCCATTTATGTGCTGATGAAATGGCATACAAACAGAGAGCAACATCTCATCAGTTGAAAAATTAGGTCATTAGGACCAAGAGTATGAATTAATACAGGCCCATGTATGGAACATATGCAATATCTGTGTAAACTGGGTACCAGTAGTTTCAGTAACAGTTGATAAAAGGTTTTTTGGGTTTTCAACAGGTTGATTCCACATATCCACATAATTTTAAGGCATATTTCAGAAGACACAAGAGTCTGGTAACACAACGAAAGCCATTTAAGAATATATTATCTAATTTCCATAACAGTGATGCCTAATTAATACCAAAGGAGAGACGAGTGCTCTTAACAACCCTCCACTTTGAGAATGAATAGCCAAATGTACATTCTAAAAATAGGTACAACCCTCCACAGCATTCATTCATGTACCTTGTTCCATTTTTGAATGCACCCCAAGAAGAGAAGAAACGTTGACCCCATAATAAATATGAACAATTCTTTCTCGTATGCGCTAACCTGATCATTCCATAATGCCCTATCAACACATCTTCCATATAATAACAACACAGACAGTATGGGGGACGCAGAGGGTGTGTAACCAAGCAGTAAGCACTCAATAAAAAGATAGATTAAATCCTTTATTCTAGAGATACAAAAGAGGCAACCTAAAACAGATTAAAAGCAACTGAAATTGTATACTTGGAACATACACACAAAGAGGAGGGCCATGATAAGCCTCAACCTCGAAACGCCAACCTCTTTAAATAGAATGCTCTACCTCGGGGCTGAAATATGGCCTATACATCTAAATGTTCAAAAAGTGGAAATCGAAAACAAATGTAGAGAAAAAACAGACAGGTCCCATTCCTTAAAAAGGAAGGAAACCAACTCTAAGTAAAGTAAGCCATAAATAATACAAAACTTTTAAAGTGATATCACTAAATGGATTGACCTGGGGTTAGCAGGATGGAGGTCAAAACATGCCCCATGCTTATCTGGTTGACAACCCTGGCCACACTTCCAGCCAAATTTGTCACATACTGTAACTCTTTTTTGGCAGCATACTTTAATATCTGTTGGAGAACCAGATAATGCATTGTTTATCATCTCATGGCATTATGCCAAATGATGGACTTAGCTCTACTACATCTACACCTTGTATAACTCATACTAGTACTGGGTACTAGAATCCATTTTCACTGCCGACATTCTGGTGAAAGAGATACTAGTGGTTTCTAATAAATAGATCAGCATTATGTCTTTTTTATAATTTTTTTTATTTTATTTATTTATTTTTTTAGGTTTTAACCCTTTCTACCCCGGAGGTTTTTTCGGTTTTGCGTTTTCGTTTTGCACTCCCTGCCTTGATACCGCCATAACTGTTTTATTTTTCTGCTCACATAGCTGTATGAGGGCTTGTTATTTGAAGGAAAAGTTGTACTTTCCAATGCCACCATTTAATATTGCATATGGTGTAGTGGGAAGCGGGAAAAAAATTCCAAATCAGCTGAAATTGCAAAGAAAACACAATTCCACCACACTTTTACGGATTTTTTATTTACGGAGTTCGATGTGCATTAAAACTGACCAGGTACTTTCATTCTACTGGTCAGTATGAATCCGGCGATACCTAATATGTATAGTTTTTCTTGCGTTTTGATAGTGATAAAAAAAATTATAAAGTTGGACATTTTTTATTTTATTTTATTTTTTCATTTCTTGACCCCTATAACTTTTTGGTATTTATGTGTATGGAGCTGTATGGGGGCTCATTTTTTTCGCGGCGATCTGAGCTTTTTATTGATACCATTTTGGGGTGTGTATGACTTTTTGATCGCTTTTTATTTAATTTTAAAAAAGTGACAAAAAATGGCGAATCGCCCATTTCGAAGCTATTTTCCGTTTCGCTGTTTTCCGTATGGGAAATAATTTTTTATATTTTTATAATATGGGTGTTTTCACACACAGCGATACCCCTAATGTGTATTTTTTTATTTTTTTAATACTTTTATTTTTATTTTCAGGAAAGGGGGGTGATTTGAACTTTTACATTTTTTTATTTTATTTTTTTTAAACTTTATTTATTTATTTATTTTTAGACTTTTTTATAGTTCCCATAGGGAACTATAACTAGCAATCATTTGATTGCTTATATCATAGACTCCAATGCACTTGCATTGGAGTCTATGATGATTTTAGTGCTTTCCTATGGAGCCCTATTACAGGCAAGGGCTCCATAGGAAAGCCTATGCAGCAGCCTCCTGTCATTTACTATGACAGGGGCTGCTGTAGGAATGCTCCAGCTCCTCCGATCGCCACACAATCGCCACAGGCTTGACAGTGGCACTCGAGGGGTTAAATGTCCGCGATCGGCATTACTGCTGGTCACGGACATTAGCCGCGGGTGTCTGCTAGTTGGAAAAGCAGGTCACCCACGGCCATCACACCTGCTCCGTGAAGGAGCGGGCGCCATCTTTAAAGTCCCGGCCAGCGCCGTACTAGTATGGCGCTGGTCGGAAAGGGGTTAAAATATCTTTTATTAAAGTAGAATGTTTACATTACAATAAAGAGCATCAGTTGTAACAATGAACACCAATATACAATACAAATATATATGCAAATCTCACAATACAGTAGGATATAGTGCACTATAACAAAAGGCACAAAGTGCCAACTAGGGAGGGAAAAGGGAATTGGAAAGGTTGGGGAGGAGGAGGGAATTGGGAGAAAGGGTGACATTAGCCAGTATGGCATGTTTGAGGCTATGGTGGGAATTCTAGATCATAAAAAGATCATAATGTAAAGTTTTTATAGGTACGCCATGGTGACCAAACTGCTTGAAACCATTGTGGTCTCCTAGTTTCCCAACTAGCTATTTGTTCCATTCTGTAAATGTTATCACATTTTGTCAACCACTGAGAGAAAGGTGGAGCTTCAGTTTATTTTCATTTGGTGGCTATCAATATTCTAGCAGCTGCCAATAGGTAAGTATACAAAGTTTTCAATTGTTTAGTACCTTTAACATCATTTAATAGACCTAACAAACATCCTTTTTCAGTTGGGCGAATTTTGACCCTACCAATATGCGACAAAGTGTCACAGATTTTTTTTCCAGTAGGAATGGATGAGTGGAGATTGCTACCAAATATGCAATAATGTTCCTATTACATTTTGGCATCTCCAACATACTGGATCACAAGATGGGAAGAGTAAGTGGAGTTTTTGTGTGGTATAATACCATCGAATAAGTATTTTAAAGGCATTCTCCTGCAGTTTCACACAGCAAGATACTTTTGGTGCAAACGAGATAAGTTGTTTAATCTCTCTTTCTGAGAATTTTGTATTTAAGTCTTTCTCACATTTTTGGATATAGGTGTATGCTATTGTAAATCTCGGCTATTTTCTTTTTGGGAGGGTTACTAGATAAAACCAGAGTCTCAAATTTTGTCATAAGGTGTGTAGGTGGTAGTGCAGGTTTCCCTATGTAATGTTTAATATGGAGTCTGTGTAAAGAGGTAAGTGATCGGAGGCTTGGGTGAGAATCCCAGCCTTCTTGGAGTGTCCCTGCGGAATCTAATAGGTTTGCTATTGGGAGGGTGATCCCTGCACTTATTCCTGATAGTGTAGAATTGAATGTACTGTTTGCATTCCATAGAACATCTCTTACTTGAATTAGTGGAGTTGTCTTGGGCGTTGAGAGTAAGATTGCAGATAAAGAATTGTGCCATATCTTAATAGTGGTTTTTGGCAGAACACTGAGTGTTGAATCTTGTTTGGATAAGTGTAATTGGTTTGAAAATAAGTAAGCTCTTAGAGGGGGCTAATGAATCTCCTGTTTCAGCTTGTATATCTAATCTATTGTTAGTAGGTCTGAGCCATTCCAAACATCGCATCCTGTGAATTGCCAAATAATACCTTTTTAAGTCTGGAAGGCCTAAACCTCCAGCTTTGTTTGGTTGTATTAAAGTGAAATGTTGCTCCAAAGAAATTTAGAGAAGAGGCATTTCATTTGTATAAAGAATGAGTTGGGTAAGAAAATAGGAAGAGTTTGCATGTAGTATAGTAATTTGGGCATTAATACAGATTTAATTAATGTACGTCTCCCAAACCAGGAGGTAAAGGGGATATCCCAATTGTCTATTATACTTTTAATAGTCTGTGAGAGGGATTGGAAGTTTTCCTTATATAAGTTCGCTGGGTCTGAGGTTATCTTTACTCCCAGGAACTTAATTGAAGTAGAGGACCATTGATAGGGGGTATGTAGTTCTAGTAACTTTTGTGTGTGGATGGGGAGGGTAACATTCAACACCTGTGACTTGGTGGAGTTAATTAAGAAATTGGACAAGTCTCCAAATACGTGGAAAAGGGCTAGAATTGTTGGGAAGGCTTCTTCTGGGTTTGCAATAATCAAAAGGAGGTCATCCACAAATGCTGCCAATTGGTGGATTGTTCCTCTTATTGTCAAACCTATGATTTTTTCCTCCTGACGTATCGCCTGAAATAGGCATTCTACAGTGAGAATAAATAACAATGGGGACAAGGGGCAACCCTGTCGGGTACCATTTTGTATGGAGAATGAAGGAGAAAGGGTGCCATTCACGTGCACTCTGGCTGTAGGAGAATTGTACATAGCAATTATAGCATCGATAAATACAGAGGGCACTCCAAATCTCAGCAAGGTTTTTTTCATGAATAACCAGTCAATGCGGTCGAACACTTTTTCTGCATCCGTCCCTAAGAGCACTAAAGGTGTGGAATGTTTTCTGGCATATTGTATTAGGCTTACCAATATGGTGGTGTTCATCCTCCCCTCCTGGCCAGCCACAAAGCCCACCTGTTCCGCGTGTATGAGCTGTGGCAATAATGGTTGAAGTCGAAACGCCAACATTTTAGCATATAATTTTAAATCTGCATTAAGCAATGAGATAGGCCTGTAGCTGGCACAGGAGGTAGGATCCTTCTCTTCTTTTGGTAATATAGTGATTAATGCTGATAACATGTGTTGAGGTAGTTGGGTACCTTGTAGAATCCCATTGCAAACTGTCCGGAATTTTGGTAGCAATATGGAGGAAAAGGAGTTATAGTAAACAGTGGGCAAACCATCAGGTCCAGGGCATTTGTGAAGAGGAGTAGATTTCAAGGCCTTCTCCAGCTCCTGGAGTGTAAAAGGCTGGGACAAAGAAGTGGCCTGTTCTGTCGTAATGGTAGGGAGATGTAATTGGGTTAACCATGAGTTAATTCTTCTCTCCCTATCCGCATACTCCTTGTGGTCAGTTTGTGGTCTCAGGTTATATAATGAGTGATAATATTCACCGAAACATTTGGCAATTTGTTCCGTGGATCTTAATGTTTGTGAATCGGCTGCCTTAATAGATTGAATATATGACCGCACTCTCCTTTTTTTTAGACTAGCCATCATAAATTTAGATGCTTTATCCCCGTGTTCGTAATATTTATATTGGGCTGATAGATATACTTTGGCCGTACGGGAATTCAATATATTTTTCAGCTCAGATCTAACCTGAAGTAGACGGTCTGATATCTCTTGGGTGACTTTTCTTTTCTGGGTCAATTCTAGTTCCTGGATTTGCTTCTGCAAAGTGAGTATAGTGGCCTCTCTTTTATTTTTAAGGTGTGAGGACAGAGATATAAAATGGCCCCTTATCACAGCCTTGTGGGCTTCCCATACCAGCGACACACTACCCTCTTCATTATTTGCAAAATAGTCTGTTATGTGGTTGAATATTGTATTGACGTGTTCTGGCGTACTTAATAGAGTTTCATTTAATCTCCAATTATAGCAAGGTCTAGGGATAGAAGCTATTTCTAATGACAGGAAAATTGGAGCGTGGTCAGAAAGCAGAATGCTGCCTATCGATGTGTGGGAACATTTGGATAGGAGTTGTGGAGGTATCAAAAAATAGTCCAACCTCTGGTAGGAGATATGGTCCGCAGAGTAAAATGTGTAGTCTTTGGTTAATGGATGTAATGCTCTCCAGACATCAACAAGGCCTGCTCCCGCCAGCTGTGATTTAATTTTCCTTAAAGCTGATTGGGACACGGATCAGGAGCCTGCTGATGTATCTAGAGCAGGGTCCAAAGCTACGTTCAGATCCCCCAGTTAATAGTATACCTTCAGCAAAGTAACGTAATAGAGAAAGTGTGCATTCTATCCAGTCAGCTTGAGCAGTATTGGAGGTGTATACATTTCCTAATGTCACTTTTTGAGTACCTAATAATCCTTTAATAAACAGATATCTACCTTCATTGTCTTGGAGAATTGACTGCACCAGTTAAGGCGTATTTTAATGTACTGCTATAGAGACCCCTTTGGCTGCGCCTGTAGATGAGGTACTTTGATACCATTGGTTGTATACCATATGAGACAGGCATGGTACATTGTATTTTCTAAAGTGAGTTTCTTGGAAAAATGCAATATTTACTTTCTGTTTTTTTAGAAAATGGCATATCTGGGAACGCTTTTGTGGAGCATTCAATCCGTGTACATTAAAATAGCAAACAGTTATATTAGCCATATTAATATAGTCATATACATCGAGCTATGTTACCACTCCACATGCATGCGATTCTTTGTCTCTCTAAGGGTGGAAAAGGTAAAATGAGCGGTAGAAGGATCAGGGAAAGATAACAATGCATAAACAATAACCTGAGGGTAACTGGGCTGTAGAGGGATCCAATATTGTAAGTTATATAAGGATTGTGCCCAGTTTAACAACACTTCTTGGAACTTAGAAATCATCCTAAGTAATGGGGGGTAGGAAAGGACCTTATCCAGAGTCCAAGGCGTTATCAACAAGCCTGAATATAAAGATGGGGAACAGTAAGTATGTAAAATGTTGATAAGACAGCACTCCTAATTATTGCCATGCAATGAAGACCGTTCAGCAGCGGTGCCAGCAACGTTGGGCCCCAGCCCTCCAGGCTCCCAATAGTAAATGTAGTAAAGGATGCTGCAGCACTCCAGCGTCTTCAAAACAATTCAACGGTTTATTCAGCAAACAGAAAAAAGCGACGTTTCGACCACAGTAGGTCTTTATCAAGCAAAGCTTTGTGATACCAAATGAGATATATATAGTAAATCAAACAACAATTAGTGAATTGAGGTCCTCCCACTTGGGGTGGCTCCTCCCCAGTACCCAAAAATTAATAATCAAATAAACAATTATATATTTAAAATACTTTAGAATGGAGTAGTGAACACATACCTAAACCCATAGTGTAGAACCAGCGTGTAATGCCATGCCTGTATGGTTACACGTGTAGCGTCCATGTTCCGTGCACGCCGCATATGGGCGGAAGTGATGTAATACAAAAGGAAACCAGAGTACTGCAGACTATCAGAACTGGCCATACATTCTAGCCCTGTCTAGGCCGGAAGTCAGACGCACGTCTCATCCGAGATCTCAAAACTGACAATACATTCTAGCTATGCCGGAAGTCAGTTGCGCATCCTATTACTAAGGCGCTTCTTTTGACCTCCCTGCAGTCTGCATCTATTACTATAGTGTAAGCCGGAAGTCAGTATTTGCGGCGTCCGGTTGCCTGGTAACCTTTTAGTTATAATCGAATAAATCTTTACAATTAATGTAATGGACAAACCAACTCTTTATGTAGCTGAACCAATATCTTATTTAGTGAATAACAATATAAAGAACAGCATCCACCATATTGGATCCCAAAACCCCAGGGACATTGGTGCAAAAAACGAGTAAAAAAACCTACAGAGATAACAAGCCATGCAAAACATATGCCAGCGTTTTGAAGACGCTGGAGTGCTGCAGCATCCTTTACTACATGAACAGTAAGTATGCCCAAATAGCGATATCTTAGAAAAAAAATGCAGTAGTTAACTAGAAAAACTATAGTCTCTTACTAGGAAAAATATAACTTACAGTTTTGGCTTATAAAACATAAATGGTAGAATATCATATAGCTGTTTAGGAGTACTTAGCTCAAGTTCTTCAGGGCTGTAGTGTTCTTTAAACGGTAGATTGAGAGTTCTTGTGAGGTTATGGTATTAGTAGAAAACCCAAGGTTACATAGTTCATTGTATTTCCATGTTCGATGCCAGTCGCTTGGGAGTTATAATTCCAGTTCTGTGCTTTCCTCGGTTGTCGGTGACCCGGTTCACGGGTGTCCATGGGATCACTGTATGTAGGTCTGGCAAGTCTGTCAGGTCCTTCGCCGAGTTACAGTCTGGGATGTCCAGTGGAGTGATTTCTAGAGTATCATATACTGTAGGTAGATCTGATGGAGATCGTACCACTAGATTGCGGCCTGGTGGGTTAATAAGGAGGCTGAAAGGGCCGAAAGGGTGTAGCCATCGATATAGTACTTTTTTACTTCGGAGAATGTCCAGCAAAGGTTTGAGTGTCATGTGCTTCTGCAATGTAATAGGCGACAGGTCTTGGAAGAGAAAAATCGTTGCATCTGCGAATGTGATAGATGGTTGTAACCTGGCAGCTTTTAAAATCTGCTCCTTAGCTTGGTAACTGGTAAGCCTGCATATCACATCTCTGGGTGGTTCTCCTTGTTTAGGAGGGGGGCGCAAAGCCCTGTGTACTCTGTCCATGTTGAGGTCTGCTCCGGAGCCCTGGCCTAATAGCATGGTGAACAGTTCACCCATTGAGCTGTTTAATGAGTCTGCTCCAATAGACTCCGGCAGGCCCTTGAGGCGCAAATTATTGCGGCGGCCCCTGTTGTCCTGGTCTTCCACCAGGTTATATAGGAGGTTGATATAAGCCTGTGCTCTATCTAGGCTATGCGTTACCGCCATAGTGTGGTTCACTATGGTATCTTGTTGGCCTTCTAAAGTGTCGACTCTTTCACTGACCTGACACAGATCTTGCTTGATTTCAAGCAAATCCTTGTGTAGAGGTGCGATGGTGTCAGTCAGAAGATCTTTCATAAAGCCTCTAGAAAGGTTGATCATCTTGATTCTGGTCGTCTACCCGGTCTCTTTCTCTGTCTGCAGAGTAATCATGCATGGGGAGCGTTTCCTCCCTCGGCGCCATCTTGGATCCATGTTTCCCTGCCTGATGCAGTTGTTTTCTGAAAAATGTGTCCATTTCTCCGTGACCAGACCCAGTTTTGATTGGTCCATGGGTGTCTCTGGTTCTGTCTTTAGTAGTTTTGCCCATCTTTATTTGAAATTGATGGCTAAAGAAGCTGATCAGCGTTTGTTATGAGACCAGCAGGTAACAACACAAGTCTTTTATTTGCGATAGGAAGCCATATTTTTCGATGCCTAGTAAACCGAACACATAAAAAATATTCATTAGGCCCACACCCATATCAAGGCTGTAATCGCTGTATGGACCTAATATAAAGCAATTAGAGATGTCTGTGAGACTCTAGTGTACTTACCCTACTGTACCCTACTGTATCTGAGGTATGAATGCCTAAGTTTATATGGTATATGAATCAGATGAATCCATTCCTTAGGCCACCATATAATACAGCTATTCTCCCCTAGATGCAAGGCTTTGAAGAGGGAAAATCGCCATGATATAATGACAGAACAACGATATAAAGTGGCATGGAAATTATACATTGTTTTATTCATAATTCATCAACAGTGATCAAATCCATTATATCCATCTTATTCCAAAGAGTAGAACATAAATGTGTAGTCTGGTTATATTGTTATCCCCTATCCAGTGGATAAGGAATAATGATTAAATCGATTGAGGTCCTACCGCTTAGGGCTTGTTCACACATCAGTTTTTTGATCAGTTATTTCCATCAGTTATTGTGAGCCAAAACCAGGTGTGGGTCAAAAACACAGAACAGGTGCAGATCTTTTCATTATACCCGATTTCTGTGGAGGCTCCACTCTTGGTTTTGGCTTACAATAACTGATGGAAATAACTGATCAAATAACTGATATGTGAACAACCCCTCCAGTCATCAGAAAGTAAAAGATGTAGAGCAAATTCAAAGAGCTAAATATATATTTGGAAAGTATACCAGTGTTAACCGGAGGTCCGTGCAGAAACTCTGAGGAGATAAACTGTCTTATGGACTTTTGGACTTATAGTAAACTTGTTCAGGAGATGTAAGTCTTCCACTGCCTAAACATAATTTTCAATCAGACTGTGGAAGTCACAAAGGTCCACATCCCACTGAGGACATTGTGGATGCATATACTGTGAGTAAAGCACCTCGGAAAAGGGTTTAAAGCTTTGTTAATTAAACGGGGCTGCCTCGTGGTTGTATTGCAAAGAAAAAGTGAGAAATATTTCACTCCTATTTCTGGATGCTTAAGTATGGGAAGGAAAAGGCAATGTGAATAAAATTGCTTCAAAGAAATATTGTGACTTATTAACTACCCTTGCAACCCTGAGACCTTCAAGATCTGTTAAATGAATGGATCTGACTGACTATGCAAAGTCTGAACTGTGAATGCTGTGTTATATAAAGAAATGTCCTACTTTTAAATCTGCCTCATATTTGTCTCTAATGCTGCAGGGGACACTGCCTTCCACCTCACAATTCATCACGGAGAATTCATCACCCCAACCGACACAAGGTAGGAAAAACCCCAGAACCAGGGTGTGCCCCAAAGGAAAGAAAGGTGTGTCGTTCCCATCACTGCATGGCCACAACTTCTCTTATCTTTTTCTCTCTTTTTGGCTCGCTGCATAGTGCCAGTCCCCAAATCAGAGTATTGATTTGTAAAATAGTTACTATAGTTAAATAGTTAATTACTTCATCCGAGCGCGAAGAGTGGGGGGGGTGTCATTTACTTTTACACTAATAAAAGTTAAGTTTTTTGTTTGGAATAAGTTGGATATAATCTTCATAATATGACAAAATACAGAAGTGTCCAAATAATTTGCAGGGCAGCCATACCAAAAGTGCAGTAATCGATTATGAGGATTCACTTACCACACAACATGCGGTATATGTTACCTTTGTTGAATCTTCATAGTCAAGCTTTATAATAATTATACCGAAGACGCTGAGATTCCTGTACCATCCTTGTTTCCCTCATGACTCCCACATGAGTAAGGGGCCATGTCCCCCTAAATGTCACTCAGGATGCGTCATGAAACTCTTTGTCTTTGGTATATGTATGTTATAAATCTTGAATATGAAAAAAAGGAAAGGAAAAATGGCAATTTAATGTTCATGAACTTCATGTTGTGTGAGTAGTGAATCCTTACTCATAATCAATTACTGCACTTATGGTATGGCTGTCCTGTGAGTTATTTGCACCTTGTTGCTTATAGCGTGGTTACGTTATGGTAGGGTACAGTGTAATCTTAAAACTCTGAACACACCACTGTCCCTACATACTTGCATGATCCGTTCAAAAACGACAGCACACAACTGGATGACAGTCCTTTCCTGACTTGGTGCAGGGGCTTACGGTATAAAAACATAATTATAGACAGGCATCTAAAATAAAAGTTAAGAATATCAAATAATAAAGCAGTTCAGTCAGAGACACGTCGAGAAAAATAGTCTTAAACCAGAGTATAATACAGAGGCAAACAGGTTAGTGAAGCTTAATCGACTAAATCACAGGCAACTATGGCCAGCAGTTGCCTGTTTAAATACCCCTTCCTGCAGGTCACATGATGCACTATGAGTCACGTGACCTGCATGACATCAACTGCATCTGATTGGCTTATGCTCCTGAACCCGGAGCTCTGGCCTGGTTTTTTATTTTTTATTTATTTTATGCACTTATATAGCACTACTATATTCTGCATGGCTTTACAAATATTAGCATCACACAGTCCCCAATGGGGCTCTCACTCTAAGTTCCCTATCGGAATGTCTTTTAAGTGTGGGAGGAAACCAGAGTACCCAGAGGAAACCCTGACAAACACCGGGAGAACATACAAACTCAATGCAGATGTTGTCCTTGGTCGGATTCAAACCTCGGACCACAGTGCTGCAAGGCACTAGTGCTAACCACCGTGCTGCCCAGTGGTTGCTATGGAAACTGGGCACTGGTGCTGACACTTGCTGACAGTCATGTCCTATTGTAATGTGGACATATCTGTATGTACTGTAGGCTTCATGTGGCAGCACATTGATAGCTGGTGTCACCGTGGAATGGAACACCAAAGAGAATCTGTGCCTCTGTACTGGCTCTGTGCTGAAGTCTCTGCTACCTACAGGAGGCCTGAGTCTGAACGGCTCTTTCTCTTCTTTTCCAAGATCAATGGACATCGTTAAGAGATTTCATCCTACAAAAAATATTCTACAGTTTTCAAACCATCAACTGGATCTGAATACTTTTATAATCGCATGTAATTAAAAATTTTGTATAGCTACTGAGGTATTCAATAAAATGTATCTGTATAGTGCCATTTCTTTGACTGTCTCATTAAGCAGGCCGCATATGCTCAGTTTCATCTTTCAACTGTGTCCTGAGCTGTGATAGGGAGAGAGCTGCAGTGGAATAGACACGCCTCCTACGGTGTGATAGGGAGAGAGCTGCAGTGGAATTGACATGCCCCCTGAGCTGCAGCAGAAAAGAAACTCCCCTTGAGCTGTCAGCTTGATATAAATCTAGCAGAGCAATGAATTAGGAGATCTCTGGATCCATGTGAGGTACAGGTCTGGTTCTAGCTTTGTTAGAAAGGTATTGTCATGTACTGTAATAATAATAATAATGTCTGGTTTTAATTTTTTACATTATTCATGGGATAACCCCTTTAAAATATGAACTGCAATGTTCCCAATATCTGAGGTTTTGGTCTCTTTTGAGAAAGTGCTGAGAAAACATAACAGAGGTAAGCTCGCTTATGATCTCCTGGGCCTAATCTAAGATTTAATTTTATTTGTGCACTTATTGAGCCATCTTACATGATCGCTGCCATTTCAATTCACAGATTACAGTATTAAATGATTATAGAAACCAATAAAATAGTAACACATTTTTATGACCTGAGGATGTCATTTATTGGTGGTGGTGCAGACAGACTTTTGGGGAGTTTATGATGTTCTCATAGAATTACTTTGCACAACAAATTACTGCTGTATTTGATGAGATGAAATATCACATTCGCTGTAGTTATAGTAGTTTTCTCCGCGTTTCGGAATGCCTGAAACGACTGCAGATTTCAATTTAGTCTCCTGTCTGGTGTATGCCTGGTAATTTTGTGGAAAGCTATTCAAAATGAGGTCAATTGTGTGTGAAAAACAAGATACATCATATGCTGACACATCGAGTTCAAACCGCACACATGATATATGCTTCATTATCCAAAATCATAAAATGTGAAGTCGGATGCTGTACCGCACATGCAAGTAAAAATAAAATAGTTAACCCATAACGGGAGATAATAGACAACGTAACAAACCATTGTGAGGAAAAATGGGCTAATTTATTGTTTTTATTAATTTGGTTTTCATTGTGTTCTACGGTGCTCACAACCTATTTATCTGAAAGATATCCGGAGGCTCCATTTCTATTATACTATTCTACAGTATATAGAGAATAGTAGAATATTTTTTCTTAGGTCACCGAGTCGGTAAAAATGGGAATACTTCACAAAAGTAAATGTTGCATTATATAATAATAAAGACTAGTGTTGATCGAGCATCGTAGTGCTCGGGTACTCGGGTAGAATACTAGGTGGTACTCGAGTCAATGGAAGTCAATGGGAGAACCAGAGCACCAAACCAGGCACCCGCTGCTCTGAAGAGGGGAGGGTGTGTGGTTCATAGGGAAAGATCAGAAAATGATGGAAACATCACTGAAATAGTTTGGGAACAGCATGGGAAAGATGTCTGGTTGCATCTTAGACTCCAAAGTATTTAGGATGTTCAAACGTTATACAGCAGATGTAGCGCAGGGAACATTGCCGTCACTAACGGCAGAAAAAAATACACTGGATGTCACAGGTATTTAGGTTGCACAAACGTTATAAAGCACACCTAGCGCAGGTGGTATTAAGGTTAGACAAACTTGCGCAATTTTTGCCCCAAAAGAAAAAAATATATATTGCAGCCAGATATAACAATAGTCTTTAAAAGGACTTTTGGGTCTTTTAAACAGAACAACTAGCCCTGCCTAGCCAAATCCTATCCCTACACTATCTGTCCCTCCTTGCACAAACGTTATACAGCAGACGCAGTGCAGGTAATGTCGCCTTGATTAGCAGCAGAAAACAATACATTGGATGTCAGATATTTGGAATACACAAACAATACACGCAGCACACGCAGCACAGGTGGTGTTGAGGTCAGGCAAACTTGCGCAATTTTTGCCCATCCCCCCCAAAAAAAATATTGCAGCCAGATGAAACAATAGTCCTTAAAAGGACTGTTGGGTCTTTTAAAATTAAAATCTAACCCTGCCTAACAAATTCCTATCCCTACACTATCTGTCCCTCCTTGCAGCAGTTTTCTGTGACTAAGACTGAGCCAGGCCTCATGACGCGTTCCCGGCCAGCCAATCACTGTAATGCCAGTAGCCAACATGGCTATGGCATTACAGTGAATGCCAGTACCTCCCCGCACACTGATTGACTGCGTAGCAGCCAAGAAACTTGCGGGAAGGGGACTCGAGCATATTGGGCCGAGCATGCTCGCTCATCACTAATAAAGACATAAAATATGATAAAATAGATTTTACCCTCCCACCTTAGGCCACTTTCACATGAGCGAATTTTCTGTGCAGGTGCAATGCGTGACATGAACGCATAGCACCCGCACTGAATCCTGACCCATTAATTTCATCATGGGTCTGTGTACATGAGCGTTGTTCCTTATTCTGAGTTTTTCATACAGCACTGGTCCAATAGAAGTGAATGGGAATTAAGTGGAAAAAATGCATTGTATCCGGAAGCTAGTGCAGATGCAATGAGTTTTTCACTGATGGTTGCTAAGAGATGTTGTTTGTAAACCCTCTGTTTGCATCAAAACACATTGAACCCGCACGGAAAAAAATGAACAACTGAATGCAATGACAGACAAAACTGACAAAAAAATGGTGCAAGTTTCCCTGAACACGCCGTGAATGCATTCGGACCTAATCCGTCACGCTCTTGTGAAAGAGGCCTTACCCTTTCAGTGTCTATTTTGTGCCCCATCTCAAACGTTTTCCCTTATAATGTCCCATTCACCTGTGTCATACAGACTTAGAGGGGTTATCTTATCATTAATGTAAAAAACGAAAATCATACATCATCTAGTACATGACAACCTCTAACAAAGCTAGAACCAAACCTGTACTACATATACATCCAGTGATCTTTCCATTCATTGCTCCAATTGTTCTGCTAGACGTATTTCAAGCTGGCAGATCAATGAGATGTGTCCTTTCTGCTCTGGCTTTTTGCAACTGAAGGAGGGAACTGAGCATGTGCTTCCATCTCAGTGAGCAGGACAGACAAATTAGAAATAGAACAAACAGCAGGTGGCACCATACAGATAGATTTTATTGAATAACTCTGTAGCCACTAGAGATGAGGGAATCATTCGCTTTGCATAAGATTTTCATAAGATTCGTATATCCCACGCCTGACTTGCCATTTGTTTGACGAAGCAGAAAACGTAACTCATCAGAGAAGGCAACCCTTTGCCAATCAGCGGAGGTCCAATACTGCAACCAAAATAGAACCTTTGCTGAGTTGCAATGACCATTCTCCTGCTTCAGAGCCCCATATGCAGTACGGCTTGCTGAACTGTTGTTTTAGACACGTCTGGTAGCCCTCTGGTTCATATTAGAGGTGAGTGTGTTGGTCGACCGTTGTTTATCTTCATAACCAACGTTCACATCAATGGCATATAGTGCTCCACTGTTTACGTCTATGCACAATGGTGCCATTTGTCCACTCACCATATACTTTCACCATAGCAGCACAAGAACAGTTCACAAACTGTGCAGTTTCAGAAATATTCCCACTACAGATGAGTGAATCTATTCGTCGATTCGTTGATTCGTATCGAATCTTGGAAATTTTCAGCTGCAAAGCGAATCCGAATATTAGGTGATTTGCTCCGTTAAGATTAGAAAATGTTCCTAAGGCTTTCTACGCATTCGCTACGTACTTGTCCAATAAATTGCTCGCTAATGCTACGTATAAGTTACTCTATACGCTGTTGCGTATGAATTCAAGTAATTAGCAAACTTTTACTGTTAGTTCGTTATTCCTGCGCAAAAGCCCGGGAAGAAAGCGGTCACCTGACCTAGAGGACAGGGCTTGCTCTGATTGGCTTAGGCTCGATAAGCCAGTGACGCATCACTTCTGCTGCGACTGCTGAGACGAGCAGAAGCACTATGTGTGAAGTTCTGAGACACTGAGACCTGTGTTGTTGAAACTGGGGTGTAATTGTTCAGGGAATCCATATTACACATCAGGGATACTGCAGGGATACTGCAGGGCCAGTGCAGGGCTAGTAATTAATCAGGCAGGGAGAGAGAAACAGGGAGAGAGATAGGGATAGAGACAGGGAGAGACAGGGAGAGAGACAGGGACAAATACAAAGACCAGCTGCAAGGCCACAGAGTGAAGTGAAAAATGTCTGGAATGGATAAGCAAAAGGGGTCCAGTTCCAGCCAGACCTCGAGCTCTAAAAAAAAGGAGAAGGTGGCACAGGGCAGAAGTGCCAAAGGACCTGTAGCCGGAGCTTCTACTTGTAGAACTCGCAATACTTTGCCGGTGTTCCACAGGGGTAATCCACCAAGGCGCAAAATTGTAGTGGAGGAGAAAGTGGATGACATAGTGGAGTGGATGGCACGCTCATCTCAGTCTCAGCCGGATGATCTGCTGTCATCTGCTGATACAGTATCCATATGTAGCCAGGGGTCAGACTCAGATCGTTCCTCCTGCTCCACCATTCCTCTCCAGCAAAGCCCGTCATTTTCATACGCAATTTGTATGCTCATGCGTACGTGTTCAAAAAAGTTGTGTACCTTTTAAAACTGAACGTTTGTTATTAGTGTGTGAATGTTCGCTAAACGCCACATAATAACGTATATTTTGTACGCAGATTCAACTAATATATTCGTTGAATATACGAA
This sequence comes from Rhinella marina, assembly GCA_900303285.1. Taxonomy (NCBI): domain Eukaryota; kingdom Metazoa; phylum Chordata; class Amphibia; order Anura; family Bufonidae; genus Rhinella; species Rhinella marina. Next base: position 26,766 of record ONZH01023349.1, read on the forward strand.
TCTTATGAAAAGTTCGATGAATGTTCGTTGAATAAAATTTTGAATGATTCTCTAATTCCCACCCTTGACCCAAAAACCAATAATGATCTTTTATTACTCCCCTCCTGAGCTACACTCTACTGACATAGAAAGCAGTAAGCAATCATAATATTGTGACTCGACCAGGCAGTTACCCCACTAAAGAAATTACTGTAGTAATGCATCATTCTGATCCTTCATGTATTAACTTCTTCATGTGTAATATGCCTATAGCTTCATTATAAATAAATCACATACATGTAGTATGTTACATTTCAGCTCTAGCATGTTGTAGATATGCTAACGCTATATATTATAGTTAACATATCTAATATTGCTTTATACAAGCAATTTTGAATCCTTACACACATCAAGCATATTTGTCATCAATTATGTACATTATAATATGCACTTTATGTGTGTTACAGCTCTGGATGTAGAGAAATGTTCTATTCTTGTCACTTTTTATCAAGCTGAATTGTTCCGCAGATAAAATGCTGTCAGGGACTGCATGGAATGACTCACATCCCCCATACACTTAAATACATATAATCCATCAACATAATTGGTCACAACTAGAGATGAGCGAGCATACTCGTCCGAGCTTGGTGCTCGTTCGAGTATTAGGGTACTCGTAAGTGCTTGCTGCTCGGACAAGTATCTCGCCATGCTCGAGGAAATGGCAACTTCCCCATTGTGCATTTTTGCCGTCTATAAACTCAGCCAATCACAAGCCAGGAGACTCTGCGGGAAACCCAGCATCACGTGGGGCCCTTACATGTCGATAGCAGGGGTTGGCTGGCCTGATCAGGTGACCCTGGAATATACTAGTGACTGGTGCTCGGCTCAGATGCTGTCTGGATGTCGTTAGGGATAGAGCTGCTGCGTTTCAGGGAGAGTGTTAGGGCCTGCATTTAGTTCTCTGTTAGGCAGGAATCACCCACAAAGAACCCAACAGCGCTTCTAAGGGCTACAAGAATTTTTTTTTTGTCTCTTGGCTTGGCTGGCTGGCTGGCACTAGTAGTGCAGCTATCGCCATATATAACCCCTTTATGCTCTACGATAGTTTCTGCACGTCACGTTCCCAAAAAACAAAACTAAAAAAAAATATATAAAAAAATTTTTTAAGTTTTTTTGTTGTTTTAGCTCAGTGATACAAATCCATTTCACACAGCTGCGTGGAACCATTCTGTGTGTCACAGTTCAGTACACTCACTACAATCTGTATTTTATGTCCAGGTGACACTTTCTGTACGTCACTTAATACAACCAGGTCTTTTGCTTCCACGTATATAGCTTGATCCCAAAAATCTCTGTGCGACATTTGTCTGGGTCGCAGTCAAAATAGCCACTGTCAGCAGGGTGTCAGTTAGCTCTACGATAGTTTCTGCACGTCACGTTCCCAAAAAAACAAAACAAAAAAATATATATATATTAAAAAAAATATATAAAAAAATAGTTTTTTTTGTTGTTTTAGCTCAGTGATACAAATCCATTTCATACAGCTGCGTGGAACCATTCTGTGTGTCACAGTTCAGTACACTCACTACAATCCATATTTTCTGTCCAGGGGACACTTTCTGTACGTCACTTAATTCAACCAGACTGAACAAGTTTGTGGGTTTCAGTACAGCAGGCCCATTTATTTTTATTTTTTATATAATACACATATATACAGAAAATGTTGAACCCCAGGGCTAAGGGTCGAGGACGAGGGTGTCGGCATTCAATTACTGCAGGGGGCAGAAGCCGTGGTCCTGGGCAGGGTGAAACAGTACCTGCTGATGAGGGAGCAGGGGAACGCCGCAGAGCTACACTCCCTAGCTTCATGTCTCAACTTACAGGGACACGTGGTAGAGGACTGTTGAAACCACAACAGTGCGAACAGCTGATCTCGTGGATTGCGGACAATGCTTCAAGTAATTTGTCCACCAGTCAGTCTTCCACACAGTCCACCCACGTTACCCAAGGGAGCACTCCTCTGGCTCCTCCACCTCAACCTCCTTCCCCCCAGTCTGCCCCCTCCCAGGAAAATTTGGAATGCGATCCGGCATACTCTGAGGAACTGTTTTCTGGACCCTTCCCAGAGTCACAAACCACTTCTCAGGTTGCTGCTGACCTCGTTCCCGATGCCCAAGTTTTCCAACTGTTGCAGTCTGTGGGTGATGATGATGATGACAATGTTGAGTTAGTGGAAGAAGTTTGTAAAGAGGTGTTGGACGATGAGGAGACACGGTTGTCAGACAGTGGTGAAGTTGTTCTCAAGGCAGAAAGTCCGAGGGGGGAGCAGACTGAGGAATCGGAGGATGACGAGGTGACTGACCCAAGCTGGGTTGATAAGCCAAGTGAAGACAGTGCTTCTGAGGCAGAGGCGAGTGCTGTACCAGAACAGGTTGGAAGAGGCAGTGGTGTGGCCAGAGGGAGAAGCAGGGCAAGAGCTGGTGCATCAGCAGCAACTGTTTCACGTAGTGAAGCTCCCGTGGCGAGGCCTAGATGTTCGCAAGTCTGGAGGTTCTTTAAAGAAAGTGAGGATGACCAACGGACTGTGGTGTGCAACCTGTGCCACACCAGGATCAGCAGGGGTGCCACCACTACTAGCCTAACCACCACCAGCATGCGCAGGCATATGAGTGCTAAACACCCCACTCAATGGAACCAAGGCCGTTCACCTCCTGCGGGTCCCACCACTGCTCCTTCCCCTGTGTCACTCACTGCCTCTGCTAGTCAACCCCCTGCCCAGGACCCCGGCACGAGCGCCTCCCGCCGGAAAACCACACCTTCGCCTCCACGATCCTCCACAGCGTCCACCAATGTGTCCCTGCGCAGCGTTCAGCTGTCTTTACAGCAGACACTGAAGCGCAAGAGGAAATACAGTTCCACCCACCCACATACCCAAGCCCTCAATGTCCACATCTCCAAATTGCTAAGACTGGAGATGCTGCCCTATTGGCTGGTAGAGACCGAGGCCTTTCACAATCTCATGGCGGTGGCTGCCCCTCGGTATTCGGTCCCCAGCCGCCACTATTTTTCCCGATGTGCCGTCCCAGCCCTACACCAGCACGTGTCAGAGAACATCATCCGTGCCCTGACCAACGCTGTTTCTGAGAAGGTCCACCTAACCACGGACACGTGGACAAGCGCTGCCGGGCAGGGACACTATATCTAACTGAAGGCACATTGGGTTAACTTGGTGGAGGCTGGGACCGAGACTGACCCTGGGGCCACTCATGTACTGCCCACACCGAGGATTGCGGGGCCTACCTCGGTCACGTTCTCTCAGACATACTATGCCTCCTCCTCCGACCCCTCCTCCTCCTCCACCTCCTCCTCCGAATTACCATCGGTGGGCACGGCGCCTTCAGTTGGTAGCTCTAGACGCAGCAGCAGTGCCGTGGGTAAGCGCCAGCAGGCGGTGCTCACACTGCTGAGCTTAGGTGACAAAAGGCACACTGCCCAAAAGCTGTTACAGGGCATCATGGCGCAGACCGATGTGTGACTGGCACCGCTGAACCTCAAGCCAGGCATGGTTGTGTGTGACAACGGGCGTAACCTGGTGGCGGCTCTGCAACTCGGCAGACTGACACATGTGCCATGCCTGGCCCACGTGTTCAATCTAATAGTTCAGCGGTTCCTCAAGACATACCCCAATCTGTCTGATTTGCTCACCAAGGTGCGCCGCATCTGTGCGCATTTCCGCAATTCGACCACAGATGCTGCCACTCTCAGGGCAGCACCGCGCCGCCTACAACTGCCCGCTCACCGACTGCTCACTGACTGTGCGACGTGCCCACAAGATGGAATTCGACATTAAACATGTTATCCAGAGTTTACCAGCAGCGTAGAGCGATTGTAGACTGCCAGATGTCAACTTCCACCAGAACTGGTAGTCAGGTCACTCAGATTCCTCAAGTCTACAATGAGGAGTGGACGTGGATGTCTGATATCTGTCAGGTGTTGAGCAACTTTGAGGAGTCAACACAGATGGTCAGTGGCGATGCCGCCATTATCAGCCTCACCATCCCGCTGCTTTGCCTGTTGAAAAACTCACTGCTCAGCATGAAGTTGGTTGCTTTGCGCTTGTCACAAGAGACGGTAGAGGAAGATACGTCGCTTGATAGCCAGAGCACCCGGTCTGTTTCTCAGCGTGTATCGGAGGAGGGGGATGAGGAGGAAGAAGAGGAGAATGTCGGCGAGACAGAAGAGTGTACCAGTGCTCAGTCCTTCTTAACTCTTGAGCGTGTATTGGCTGAAGAGGAGGAGGAGGAAATGGAGAGTCCGGCCAGTGAGGAGAGGAAATTCTTGCGTGTTGGGACTCTGGCGCACATGGCAGACTTCATGTTAGGCTGCCTAACCCGTGACCCTCACGTTAGAAGCATTTTTTCAAACACCGATTACTGGGTGTTCACTCTCCTGGACCCACGGTACAAGCAGAACCTTTCCACTCTCATCCCTGTAGAGGAAAGGAGTATGAGAGTGAATCAATATCAACAGGCCCTGGTGCACAAGCTGAAACAATCCTTCCCATCTGACGCCGCTAGCGGCAGAGGGCGTTGTTCTGTGGGCCAAATAGCGGGGGAGAGGAGGCGAGCAGGCAGCTTGTCCAACACTGGCAGGGGAACGCTCTCCAAGGCCTTTGCCAGTTTTCAAAGTGACGAACCCCAACGCCAGACTCCGCAGCGAAGAGAACGAATAAATATCTCTGTGGTTATTTGTGCTAAATAAAAGTTAAATAAACACAAAAAAAAAAGAAAATTGATCTGTTCCTGTGCCTTATCCACCCAAGTTGAATCTGTCCCATCATGAGAAAGTCCCCCCAAGGAGTCCCCACTGTAACTTGCTTCCCATACAACTACCTCACCCCCCGACACCTGTGTCTCGCCATTGTCCACCACCTCCTCAGACAACACTGGTAAATCCCCACTGTCAGCACATGTAGACTGCAAAAGGTCTTGCGAATTGGGGCAGAGAATGTTCTGGGGTAGCACATCAGAGAAGGGGTGACTATGGGGTTCCAGGGAGTACGTGACCACATGCAATCTCCATCCAAAAAGTCATACTGAGGCTCACCACCATGCTTTACACTGCAATCTTATTGAAAGACAGACAATCAGGGGTTCACCGCCAGGTTGCCAGGCAGCATGTTTAAGTGGATCACCATTACCGTGTCCCTGAAAATTGCCTTGGGGTCATCGCCAGACTATTTTTATGAAAGGCCATGGGGTTCTATACACACAGTGCTGACGGAAGCCCATCAGCCTTTCTAAACACAATTGAATCTGTCCCATCATGAGAAAGTCCCCCCAAAGAGTCCCCACTGTAACTTGCTTCACTTTCAACTACCTCACCCCCTGACACCTTTGTCTCGCCATTGTCCACCACCTCCTCAGACAACACTGGTAAATCCCCACTGTCAGCACACTGAGACTGCAAAAGGTCTTGCGAATTGGGGCAGAGAATGTTCTGGGGTAGCACATCAGAGAAGGGGTGACTATGGGGTTCCAGGGAGTACGTGACCACATGCAATCTCCATCTAAAAAGTCATACTGAGGCTCACCACCATGCTTTACACTGCAATCTTATTACTGAGGCTCACCACCATGCTTTACACTGCAATGTTATTGAAAGACAGACAATCAGGGGTTCACCGCCTAGTTGTCAGGCAGCATTTTTAAGTGGGTCACCATTACCGTGTCCCTGATACTTGGCGGTGATGGACCTTCGTTGCACCTAGTTGGGTGCTTCCCTAACATGTGATGGGCATGTGCCTCGCCTTTCTTTGTCTGGGTGAGCACAATTGCCATGAGGGTAACCACCAGGCTGTTGCCTGAGAATTTGGGGTAATGGTGGGATTAGGCAGCCTCAGAGGCATCCATGCATGCTGCCCCTGCTGTTTCCTGTCCATTTCCGTGGTGTTTCCATCATTTTCTGAGGTTTCCAGGTTTTCACCCAGCCTTCCCTAGGCAGAGCCTTGGTCCCCTGCAAAAAATGCTCGAGTCTCCCATTGACTTCAATGGGGTTCGTTATTCGAAACGAGCACCCGAGCATCGGGAAAAGTTTGACTCGAATAACGAGCACCCGAGCATTTTAGTGCTCGCTCATCTCTAGTCACAACATTTACTTCCCAGCACATTAAGACACAATTGTTGACTGACGGATCATGAACTTCCACCTAAGTAACAACTATACTGACTACCTCCCGATATTGTGTTCTTTATCAAAGATGCATGTGTCATTTTTTGATGTCCTCTGCACATGTATAATAGATTTTTGTTCTTTTGGTTCGTTTAACATGATGTCCACTCAGGTCCCAAGACATCGTCCAGCAGTGTCAATGATTGGACTGAAATCTGATCATAGACATGTAACCTTTTAGAAGCCATGGTCAATTGCAACTGCAACATCTGAGGTCATATACCGAGATTGACTAAATGGACCTCCCACAATGAGATATTGGAGTAGCCCTTTAGTTACTAAGGCTGCCTGGAACCTTGTGAAAATTGCCAGGACTTGTAAAGTTTTTACTAAGCCTTACCTCAGGCAGGAGATAAAAGGTTTGTTCAGGATTTTGATGGCCTTTTCCCAGCATATGCCATCAATATCTGATCAGTGGGAGTCCAGCACCCTGTATTCTCACCAATCAGCTATTCCATCGTAGCTTCTGTGGCAGAAGTAGAGACCTGAACTACACAGCTACATTAATTGTATAACTTTATAGAATTGCTCCCATTCATTTCTACAATGAATAAAGCTGTATAGTTCCGTGCCTACTCTTGATCCACGAGCTACAACTAAACAGCTGATCACCAGGGGTGTGGGGTGTCGGACCCCCATCAATCCAATATGAAAATCCTGAACAACTACCTTAAGGTGAACACTGCATTATTGCGATAGACTGCAATAGTAAACTAATGTTATAATTGATCTAATGGTCACACATTCAAGTCCTCAATGGGAACCAAAAATAAAATTGAAAAAAATAAATACATTTAAGAATGTAACAAAAAAATAAAGTATTAAAAGTTAAAATATCCTCCTTTTGGACATTAAGGAAATGAAAATAAACAAGAACATTAAATATAATGCTCAAACTGAGAAAATATAAATGTATCCTTTGCAAGGAAGGGGTAATGGTAAAAAATCAAATCATCCTTTTTTGTTGCTTTTAATGTAAATAAATAAATAATTATAAAAAGAAATCACATATACCCCAAAATGGTTTCAATAAAAAACTTTCTCCACAGAAAAGGCCCTTACACAACTCTGTAGACAAAACTCGAAAAAAAAAATGGATGTTATAATATGAAGACACAAAGAAATTGTTTTTAAAGTTTTTTTTTTAATTTTAGTATTAAAACTTAAAACTATATACATTTGGCAACATTCATAGAATAAAATCAACATGAAAACAATCTTCTCAAAACATTGCATGGAACTTTAATTGATTCCATTAAGAAGTATAGTATGTGACGCAAAACAACAAGTACTAATATGGCTAATTGGCTATGTGAATTGAAAAATAAAAAAGTTGGGCTTTTAGAAGGTAGGAAATAAAAATAAAATGCAAAAAGATGGAAAATAGTTGCATTGTGAAGAGGTTAAAACTGCTTAGTTGCGTGATGATCCCCTAATATTGTACGTACTGCCAAAACCGATGTGACTCCTTGATGCGTGGACTCCACAAGACCTCTGACAGTGTCCTAACGTTAACAGCAGATTATTTAAAAGGGTTTCTCCATGAAAAACGCATCCCTATGTACAGTAGAGTAGATAAGTGTTTGATCATCAGAGATGCAACTGCTAGGGCCCCTGTCAATGACGAGAATGGGGACGCTTTTACAATCATAGAGTTGACTCTAGCAGCAGTATGACTGCATGAACCCAGTTCCAATCAAATGGGAAAACATGGGCCCCCAACTGTTGGACCACCATCTATCAGATAATTATAGTATCTAAGTCTTTTTCATGGAACAACTCCTTTAAGTCCTATAAGTTGTCACGTGGGGCTTTTTTTTCTACTACATTGAGATTGAGACCTAGGAAATATGGAGATCAAGTCAACATTTTAAACACTTTGGAGGACATTTAATAAACTTTTTATGCCACTTTTGTGGTGTAACTAGGTCTCAAATTTAGATGCACGCCATTTGTGCAGTAAAATTTGCGACTTTTCCTGCTCACATCACTTTTCCAGAATGGCTAGAAAAGGGGCGTGGTGTGATCCAGTAGGCCTGGCTAATTTATCATTTTAAAAGCTAGTTTTTGGCGTGGAAAATGGCTTAGGTCCACACCAGCAAGAGAGCTGACATAGAGTTAAGGCTGTCACACGGCCTGTGCCTCCACATAATTTTGGTGCTTCTTCTGGCATGACTTAAGTCATGAAGTTTTAAAAAAAATGTCCCCCTTTGTCATGTTCCTCAAACCATTCCTAAATGCAGGTTGATCAATTGTCCTTTGTTGGACCACTTTTAGCAACTACTAAACACTGCATACCGGGGCGTGACCGGAAGCCAACCGACAAGGCTGTGTGAGGAGAACGCTCCGTTTCCCCAGGCTCCTCTACGCGTCATTAGCCCTACTCAACCGACCCACAGTGGGTAAAAGACGGGCTCCTAAGCCTTCTAGGAACCCAGCAGACCTACCGGGCCCCAGCTCCTCACAGACTCTGGATGCTTTTGTGCTCCAGAGTGCCGCTCCTATGGAGCTCAATATGACGGCTACACGTGCAGCGCGGGACCAGGGAGAGGAGGAGGTGGTGCTGCACAGCTCTCCCGCTGCAGCACTGGTGAGTGTAGTCTCACCCTCACCATGTACCCCTGTCGGGACTCTCTCCAGCCATTACCTGGGTCCCCATGAGACCCCTCCATATCGGCCACAAACTACAGGCTGCCCCCAAGATGAGTCACCTGCCGCCAGTGTAGTTTCACCGGCAGCCATGCAGGACATTAAAGTTTCAGGCCCAGCCGCATCAACTGTACTGAAGCCCCCTGTGCTCTCGGGACTTTTAACCCCTTCACCGGGGTCTTTGTCTCCAACTAGTGAGGGACCCCCTCACATGTCACCCGCGGGCCGTTCTTTCAGTGCTGTGGTCAGATGGGAAGATCTGCCTACAGATTCCCCTGGATCTGACAAAGTGCGCCTCAATTCTCCTGCCGCCAGCTTTGTAGGAACCCCAGAGGCTTTAGAGATCACTGAGTCCTCTTCATCCAGAGGACTCCCTCCTCTCCTACAAAGACCCCAGAGATGTGGAAATTCTTGAGCCCCTCAGCCACCTCCCAGCCTGACTCCCTCTGCTGTCTCAGATATTGGCACCCCGAAAATTTGGGGTTCCCCTACCCTGCCAAGACATGGCTCTTCATCCTCCTCAGATTCAGATGCCCCACATGCTTATTGTAACCCTCCTCCTGATTGGTGGTCACATATCCAACAACTGCCTACCAAGAAAGATTTTAGGGCCCTCATCACTGAGGTGAAAGACGCCTTCAGGGACAAAATAGCGTCAGTGAGACAAGATGTACAGAATGTGGGCCAACGTGTGCACCAGTTGGAGGAAGATCATAATGCCTCCCCTGAGAGATCTGCAGAGTCACGTTGAAGACCTGGACAATAGGGGATGTCAACATAACATTAGAGTACGAGGTGTGCAAGAAGTTCAGGGGGAGGAGGATGTACGTTCCACTCTTCTCTGTATCTTTAATACGGTTTTGGGCCGTCCTGCGTCTCACCCTATCCTGATGGATCGGGCCCATAGAGTCCTTCGGCAAAAGTCGTTGGAGGGACCACCTCGAGATATTATTTGCTATGTGAATGACTTTAGCCTTAAAGAAGAAATAATGGCAAAGGCAAGAACCCTGCAACGTCTGGAACACCAGGGTGCTACAGTGTCGCTATTTCAAGACTTATCCTGGATCACCCTTCAGAAGCGGAGAGCCTTAAAGCCTTTATTGGAGTTACTCCGCAAGAACTCTATCCCCTATCGTTGGGGCTTTCCCTTCAGCTTTACAGCTAAGAAATCTGGGACCACGGCGACTATCAAGACTCCGGAAGATCTTCCTGAATTCTGCACCCGTCTGGGCCTATCACCGCCACTGCTTCCAGACTGGGAAAGTCCTACCGTTCTACCTCCTATTCCAGCGACATGGACAACAGTGGGTCCTCGCAAACGCCATCAGCGTGAAGTGCCGCCGGAGAGACACCTTACACCTTCTTCCTAAGGGCTGTTATGCTTGCCATAATGTTTAACCTATTTTGTTCTCTTATCCTATGTCTTAATGTCTCAGGTTCTCCCCTTTTTTCAGGCTGAAGTTTAGTAGCTACTATAGATACTCATTGTGGGTTACTTTACCCCTGTGGAGCTCTGGGATGGAGGCCTCCTGATCTCGGTTTTTGGTTGTTCGGCTTTTGCCACTTTCCCCATAACGAGTTCAACTTGGTTATCTCAGCTACTATAAGATAGCTGTATCGTAAGTTTCTAACGCTTCTGTTAGATTGAACTCCACAGACGTAAAGGTCTCCCAGGCTGGGACGCCTTTAATGTCCACACATGATGTCATTATTTTACTGTTTTTCTAGTATTTTTCTCTGTTACTTCCTGTTCTCTGTAGTTAGTTATGCGCAGAGCAAAGGCTGATATTGTTCTTTTACAGGAGACACACCTTACAACAGAAGGCTCCTTCGCTTTCGCTAAACATTGGTTACCCAGGGTCTTCATGGCTTCGGCTAATACTAAATCTGCAGGAGTTGCCATCCTCATATCCAGGTCCTGCCCTCTTCAGGTTGATGCGGTACAAGCTGACACCTCCGGGCGTTATCTTCTGCTTCACGGTACTCTGTATGGGGTGAGCCTCCAGTTGGGCACGGTCTACGCTCCTAACTCGGGTCAGATCTCTTTTCTCTCCTCTGTACTTACAGCTTTCTTTTCTGTTCGTGGTAGGCTATTGCTCATCAGCTGGGATTTTAATGTCCCGTTCTCGGAACATGCAGATAGGGCTACCACTCCGCCTATGCCTCCATCCTCCCGATGTAAGCGCCTCTCTGGCGGACTTTGCAGATTAATCCGCACTCATTCCTTTATGACCTATGGCAAGTGGATAATCCTACTTCTTGCCAGTATTCCTTCTATTCCGCCCCCCCACCTCACACATACGAGAATTGACTATTTTTTGGGGAACATCATGGCCCTACGGTTATTAGCAGAGGCATCTATTGGACCAATGTCCTGGTCAGACCATGCTCCTATTTTTGTGGAGCTGCGTCTCCCTTCTGCCCCCAGGAGACAGGCACACTGGCGCCTGAATGATTTCTTTTTGACCAATCCTATTACCCGGGATGAACTTCGTTCATCTTTATCTCAATATTTTGTGGAAAATGGCCCTTCTGCGCCTTCCCTTGGTGTTCTATGGGAGGCCCATAAAGCGGTACTCCGAGGAGTATGTATCTCTCTTTCCTCTAGGTAGGCTCAAGAGGGACAGGGAAGCGCAGTACCGGCAATGTACACAATCTTTGAGAAAAGCTGAACGGGCTCTAGCATCTCACCCTACCAAGAAACTATTGAGACATATTGTTGAGCTGCGGGCTCAACTTAAATCTCTGGCCACTACATCTACAGAGAAACTGCTCCGCTACACCCGTCAGAGATTTCTTATGTTTGGTAATAGGCCTCATACTTTGTTGGCCCGCTAGCTCAGGGAGGGTTCCGCTGCCTCTGCTCCTCAGGCTGTAAGGGATGGTCAGGGGGTACTGCAATATCACCCTGAGAAAATTGCCAATTTATTTCATTCCTACTATGCGGCCCTTTACTCCCTTCCAACTGCGTTGCCCTCGGATGAGGAGGAGCGGAACACCCTCCTTGTTAGCTTTCTAGCACAGGGTCAATTGCCTACTTTGACCCCTGAGGCCCTTGCCTATTTAAATCAGCCTATAACTTTGAAAGAGGTGGAAGATACTATAGCTGAGTTGCCTACTGGCAAGTCTCCTGGCCCGGCCGGCCTTCCCTAGGAATATTACAAAGCTTTTGGAGACCTATTAACCCCTCACATGACAAAGATTTTTAATGGGTTTTTAAAGGGGGATAAAATTCCTGATACTATGTTGAGCTTTTACATCACTGTTGTCTCTAAACCTAATAAAGACCCGGCGGATTGTGAAAGTTACAGGCACATTAGTTTATTGAATTCGGATTTGAAGACACTCACCAAATTATTAGCAAATAGGCTAAATGTCTGGTTGCATCACCTTATCCATAAGGACCAGGTGGGATTTGTTAAATCTCACCAAGCAGGGGACAACACTAGGACGGCTATCGACTTGATAGAGGTTGCCTGCAGGGGGGAAGAAGAAACTATAGTGCTCAGCTTGGACGCTGAAAAGGCATTTGATCCCCTGAATTGGGACTTTATGTTCCGCACATTACATTACTTTGGCTTTAGAGGGCCTTTTTTGACGGCATTGGAGGGTCTTTATTCCTCCCCTGCAGCCAAGATGCGGTTGACTCACACCCACTCCTCCCCTCTCCTTTATGCACTTAGTATTGAGCCCATAGCTGCGCTTATTCGACACTCCCCAGATATCAGGGGGGTGATGGTTAGAGATAAAATGTTCACTATATCCCTTTTTGCAGATGATGTCCATTGACAAATCCCTTTTTATCACTCCCCAACTTACATGCACTTCTCGACCAATATGGTAAATTGTCGGGGTACAAACTTAACACCTCTAAATATGAAGCACTTCCCATTAATGTTTCTTCAGCTAGGCTAGCCCTCCTTCAGAATAAATTCCACTACACATGGTGGAACCAATCCATCAAATACTTAGGGATCCACCTTTCTACTCACTATTCTACCCTATATAAGGTTAATTTTCCCCCACTGCTTGTGGAAATAAATTATCTTTTTGCTAAGTGGAAAAACCTTCCAATTTCGCTCTTGGGAGTAGCGGCTATTAAGATGTCCATCCTCCCCAAACTACTCTATCTGTTTGAGACCCTTCCGGTGGGGGTGCCAGCCTCAACACTGTGATCTATTCAATCGGCCTTTGTTAAATTTGTCTGGAACTATAAACAACATAGGCTGTCTAAAAGAATCCTGATAGCTCCACTTTTGAGAGGTGGCCTGGCTCTTCCTGACATTACTTCATATTATTTTGCAACCCATCTGCGGCACATAGTTTCTTGGTCTACATTCCATTCCTATAATCCTTGGACAGAAATAGAGAGGTTGTGGCTGGCGCCAACCCATCTCGGGACGATGATTTGGGGACCTATAACTTGATCCCCACATCGGGTCTGCTTGGCCCCATGGCACATACAAGAGAGGTCTGGTATAAAACCAGGATCAGATATAATTTAGCTACTATCGCTTCCCCACTTTCTTTGTTTCTCTTTACTCCTCACCTTCCAGACAGTTCTGGGGCAGGGATGGTTGGACCGTGGTCAGCTGTGGGGCTCTACCGCTTAATCGACCTGAAGGATCCCTTATCGAATAAGATTCTCCTATTTGAGGATATCCAGGCGAAATACTCACTTTCCCATACCCTGAGGTTCCAATGTTGTAGAATACTTCATTACTGTAGAGGGGTTTTAGGATCTTTGTCAGTACCTGCCCTAACCCCATTTGAGCGCATCTGTACACGCCCCCCGTCCTCCAGGGGACTGACATCTGACATCTACCAGGTGTTAATGGAATTTGAGTTCCCCCCGGACCTTAAACACTCTTATATGCTCAAATGGGAGGACTGGCTCCAAAGGGATTTGCCTCCAGACATCTGGCAGTCTATCTGGAGGAGGGCGCATATAAGTTCCTCCTCTGTAGTATTTAAAGAGAACCAGCTGAAAATTATTTATTCTTTGGTATCATACCCCAGCAGTTCTCAATGCGATTTATCCGGGGACCCCAGATCTCTGTTGGAGATGCTCTCAGTCAGGTGCCTCGGTATTTCATATTTTTTGGACGTGTCCTCTCATTATGCCATTTTGGGGGAGTGTGCGGAGGTTTGTTCAGACTATCATAGAAAATGCTATACCCAGGGACCCACTGATCCTGCTTTTGAATGTGGTCCCACGGAGGATGCGGGGTTGTGATGCCAGGCTGCTCCTTCATATTGTTACAGCGGCTAAATGGCTAATTGCTCTACATTGGAAACGACCTACCCCTCCGTCAGAGCTGGATCTCTATTCTCGGATCCAAGAGATTAGATCCTTGGATTACTCAGTAGCCCAGCAGCGAAAGACTACTACCAAATTTCTGCAGTCTTGGCACTCTTGGGACACTCGGAAGCATTTGCTAATTACATAACAAAGGAGAGACTCTATGTTTTACCCTACTGTCATTCTTTATCGTTTGATATATTAATACACACTTTATGTAATTCTCATGATGTAATGTTACGCTTTCATACTGAAAGTTGTATGCTATACTTTATAAAATTCTAATAAAATCTAAATGGAAAAAAAAAACACTGCATACCAGGAACACCCCACAAGACCTACGATTTTGGAGATGCTCTGGCCCATGCTATTGCAAATTTGCCATTGTCACTGTATTGTGTAGGACAAAATTAGTGTTTACTTGCTTCATTTTATTTAACATTTTCTTAACCTCTTTTTCTTTGTCTAGAAAACAAAAATATAATATTTTTCCTTCTGATTGTGCTCATTTGTTTAATTATGGTACCTCCTCTCTATTTTAGCATACATTGATTCATCTAGAAGAATTTACTTAACATTGGCTTTCCCAATTTATAATATTCAGGACATATGAAAATAATGACACATATTTAGGTAAATGCATTGTGACTAGTGATGAGCAAAGTATTTGAAAATTTGATTTGGCTGCTTTGACAGGGCGTGGCAATTGTGTGGTTCCCCGTCATAGTACCACTCAGATTCCCCTTCATACATGATTGCGGCATATGATATTAATAACAGAGTGTAAAATTAAAAAATAATACTTACCTGATCCATTTGCTCACAACGGGCCGGCCACCGCTATCTTGCTTGGCCGGCGTGGTGATGTCATACGTCACTGCGCACAGGATTTTGGCCAAAATCTTCAAGCAAGATGGTGGTTGCCGGTCCGTTGTGAGCAAGTGGATCAGGTAAGTTTTTTTTTTTTTACACTTTTTCAGGTTAAATCAATTCACTACAGCGAAGCACAAGGAAATTTGGCTTTGCGGCAAATTGAATTTATCCTGAAATTCGGACTGAAGTCCACTTTATGGACTTCGATTCGCTCATCACTAATTTTGACCAGTGCCTGTTTTTAGTTTTATGCTCCACTCTCTGATAACAAATTCAACAATTTGAAAAGTGTTTTTTTATTCTGCTTGTGTGGAGTTTCAGCCCTAATCATCCTACATTTACAATCAATGAGATCACATTTTTACTCACTGTGCATTGTACTAAAAACTCAGTTGTATGCATATCCATCTTAGCAGAATTTACTTACCCCTGACATTGTCCATATACAATTAATTGTTAAATATTGACAATGGCCTTCGAGTTTCTACATCCTGGTTGTATTTCCCAAGCAAACTATTTACCATTATACATTTTGTATAAAAAATATATCTATAAAAAACCTTTTAGCACTAATAGCCTCTATATCCAACATAATACCTAGCATCTGAAGGTCAGATTTAAGTATACACGATAATGGGAATCTGTAGAATGTGTTATGAAATATTTAAAAAAAACTAACTTGCAAAGATCTTTTTTTTTCGTGTAATTTAACTGAATGCTGTAAATCATTTTACCTACTCATTTCTTTTGTGACCTATGGTTAAATAATAACAAAGGGAAAGAAATGCCTTTATTCATAAATCAGCCCCCTCAACTTTTATAGTGGTAGACTTCTACAAATGAGAATGGAATGACTTCCATTCAAGGACAGAATCTCTCGCAGAGTCTTCCTTCTGAGTTATATGGAATTCTTATCAAGTAATAACCAGAGCAGAAAATGCTTTGCCCTTGACAGCTGCACTTCCGCACATTGTGTGACAAAGTGCAGCAAACTGGAATGAGTTGTCTTAGAAAGTTAACACATATCACACAAATGAACGTTCGACTTTTTATCGGAGCATTTACAGTATGCTAAGCATATTAAATAAATAATGGCAATATAAAATTATGTTCATGTCCATGTGAAAGCCAACAGTGACCGGACTAAGTGGCATATTAAAGAGTCATTGCTCAGTTGGGACGTGCAAGACTAGTATGCTGTATGGTCAATGTACAAAACAAATTATTTCATAGCTTAAAAGGAATGTATCACTGAAGGCAAAGCTTTAAACTCCTCTCAATGGAAAATCGGTAACATGTTCCTAAATGCCAAGTACCATTTATAATATTGTTGGCTTCTTACGTGGTAAGGGTTCTTTAAACCCCCTCAGACACCACGGCCCATGTGTTATTGCTACAGGGACACCTCTATAGCTATATCCTTGCGGCCCACTGTACAGTACAAGATAAATGAAGTGACTCCAATGAATTCCTGCTTTGATGACTATCAAAATGCAGTCTGATTGTTATCTAAGTCATAGTTATAGACAAACACAATGTAACTAAATTAATAACTCAGAAACATTTGAACAGTTTGTGCTCTTTATTGAGCACATTGAGTAAACATCCATAGTGCAGGGAGAAAAAAGTAAGGGAACCCATGAATGTAATAACCTGATCTACATCTTTAAAGGGGTTCTCCAGGCTTTTAATATTGATAACCTATCCTCAGGATAGGTCATCAACAGGGGCGTAGCTAAAGGCTCATGGGCCCTGGTGCAAGAGTTCAGCTTGGGCCCCCCTTCCCTTAGTGCTCAGTGTGTCTTCCTATGCAGCACAAGGGTCTTTGGGCCCCCTCAGGCTCCTGGGCCCGGTAGCGACTGCTACCTCTGCACCCCCTATAGCTACGCCCCTTCAATATCAGATCGATGGGGGGGTCTCATACCCGGCACCCCTGCCGATCAGCACGTGCCATCTCCTGTCTATCTTTTTGTTTGCTGTAGATATAGCAATGGCGAGCAGGAAGAGAGACAGGAGACAGCATGCGCACATGGGGCAATCCAGCTCTTCATAGACCTGATTGGCTGGGATGCTGGGTGCTGGACCCCTGCCGATCTAATATTGATGACCTATCCTGAGGTTAGATCATTAACATGAAAAGCCTGGAAAACCCCTTTAACAGCACTCACCTCCACCAAACATTACATGTAGCTGCAAATATAACCTGTACAAAGCTAAGGATGAATTTTGAACCACTGTTCCCTGAAATGTGTTTCGGCATTTCAATATTTCTGGAAAACCTTGCATGACAGCCCCCTTCAGATCATATCATAGCTTCTTGATAGAGTTATGATCACAACTCTAACTTGATGTTCTTTTTCTTTGTCATGAAGGAAGGTGCTCCTCAGGCGCTTTTCAATTTAGCCCAAGACAACCTTGATGTTCTACAATGCTTCTGGGAAAACATTGTTTGGATGGGTGAGACAAAAGTGGGACTTTGTAGCACAAATGCACAAAACTAAGATTGGAGGAAAGAAATGACTGCACAGCAAAACCTAATCCCAACTGTGAAGCATGCTGGAGGAAGCATCATGCTTTTCTGGATACCTTGTGGTCATTGAGGGAACAGTGATTTGTAAGGTATATAAAAATATTTAGAGGAGAATATATGGGCAGCCGTCCATGACCTCAACCTAAGGAGACACTGGATGCTACAACAAGTCAAGAATCCCAGGCACACATATAAATAATCTAAAGAATGGTTGAAAAATTGTATTTTTGAATAACCAAGTCCTAACCTTAACCTTATCGAGATGGTGTGACATGAAATGAAGTGGGTAGGTCATCCATTCCTTCTCAACATCAAGCAAATCTTATTTACAGCTACTCAAGACATTTGGTGGTGGTGATTGTTGCTATTACGATCTACAAGTTATTACATTCAAGGGTTCCTTTATTTTTTTCTCTCTGCACTGTGGATGTTTACACGATGTGCTCAATAAAAGTCATGAACGATACAACTGTTTGTGTGTTATTAGTTTAGTTCCATTATGTTGATCTAGAAATGAAGGCAGATGGTGCATTGGTGTTTGAAACCCTGGGGTTCTAGGTTCGAATCTGATCAAGGACAACATTTACATCGACGTAGTGTGTTCCCTCTATTTATGTGTTGGTTTCCTCCAGGTACTCTAGTTTTCTCCCACACTCCAAAGACATACAAATAGGGAGATTGTGAGCTCCACTGGAGACGGCAAGCAATGATAATGTCTGTAAATGTCGAATATGTCAATATAAGCAAAATAAATATAATATAATAAATTAATAAAAATTGTCACTTAGAGTACAATCAGACCACACTCAATTAGTAATTAAAGGGAGACTGTCACTGACTTTTTGCTAATAAAACGTACCAGAATTGGCCATCAGAACATGGTAAATAAAGATTCTCAACCTACCTCTATGTCATTCAGGTGTTTAGTGAATGTCCAGGAAAATAACTTTTATTCATATGCAAATAAGATCTCAAGTGCTCCGCTAGGTGGGTTTTCCAGACACTTTTTCCTGGTGTCCACTTCTCTCCTAACCTCCCAAGTCTTCTTTCCTTCTTCCATGATGTCAAAAGCACGTGTCTCCAAATAGTATGCAAGTGCCCTCGGTTGCACTTCCAATGCCTACACGCTACATTATCTTTGTTGGAATATAGCCTCAACACTTGTGCAGAATGTATCCCTGAGCCAATAGCCCACAAAAGAGAACATAGCTCGCTGGTGCCAGAAGTGCAATAGAGGGTTCCTATGCAAGATCTGTAAACACGTCACAATGACATCAGGGGGTGGAAGACTTGGGAGGCTAGGGGAGGAATGGTCATCAGGGAAAGGTGGCAGGCTTGGGCACTTTGAGAGGAAAGCCTGCACAGTTGGGTACTTCAGGTCCTATTTGCATATGAATAAAAAAAATAAAATTATTTTCCTGGATATTCACCGAACACCTAAATGCCATACATATATGTTGAGAACGCTTATACCATGTACCGATTGCCATTTGGTAGATTTATTAGTGAATTGTCGGTGAAAGACTCTTTATTTCAGACATCCAGGTCATTCCAAAGGGTTAACTTACTTTTTCTAACATCTATAATATCTATAAGGTGATAAGCAGGGTGTAACTATAAAAGTGCACCCAAAGAACTGATATAAAATGCATAAAAGATGTATGGGTATTTTTCAAAAATACCAAAAACAGAGGAGGAACTGAAACACCTGTTTTCTTTCTCATTGAGTGCAGAATAGTGTGGTGATTGGCCTGCTGATATCTGCACTTTGTCACTTCTGTCAGTACTTTTGCATGCCAAACCATGCAGTACACCCCAGCGCCAGTGGGAGATGAGTCTGATGAAACTCGCTGCCCCTGTCCTCTACCACCTCCATAGATGACTGACATGTTTCTTTCCTATGCACAACAAGAAAGAAACCTCCCCATCATCATCAGGAGATGAGGACAGCAAGTCTCATTGGACTCAACCCCTTCACAGAGCTCAATGAGGGCAGTGTAGCGCAGGTGATAGGTTCAGATTAATTTTTGAGTGTATATGTTGGCGGTGTCCTGGTGGTGTCCTATAATAAGCAATGGAGAGCTACGACAAATAAACATTACATCAGCTAATAAAAAATGGGCAGATTTCAGAACTTTCTCATTTTTACTTATTCACATTTATAGTGTTTTATCTTATATTTGGCTTTAATGTCACCATCACATTCATACGATTCTGCCAGTGGCTTATAAATATCATTAGTAAAAACTTAAGAATGTAAGAAGGGTTACAGAATGGCAAGAAGGTTACTTGGCCTCAGAAACTGAATACCAGCTATGGACAAAGAAACTCATAGATCTAATGAAATTACAATATGTGGGCTGTAAACTGCTGTTAAATTTTGTTAATTAATTGAATAAAACAATTCACATATTCTCTGTCAAATGTTAGATTTTCTTAAAGGGAATCTGGCAACAAAATATTCACTGCTACAGCAGGCACAGTGCCTTGAACGGCTAGCTCAGCTGAATCTGCACCACATTTATCATTGTGCCTGAGCCCCTGTGATAAATCTGGTGCAGGTCTAAAACGCCAGACTAAGTGTAAGTCATCTTTAGTGTTAGTACAGGTAAATCCAGGCCAATATATTGTAGGGCTATGTAGGTCAATTGAATGTAATGACACCTTTCACTTAGTGAGCTATTGCTTCATTCTGGAGAAAAAGTATTTTTAATCCATATGCAAATCAGCAGTTAAGTGCACAGAGGGAAGATCCAAGCCACTATGCACCCATGTTCATCCTGCTTCCTCTGCCAGACCCTCCTTTTCTTTGACTGACAGGGCCAGAAAAGATGACTATTCAAGAAACCGGCCCTGTCAATCAAGAAAGAGAGGATTGAGCTGTCAGAGAAAGGTACAGAAGCTTGGACCTGTCCTCAGTGCACTTAGCTGCTCATTTCATATTGAGTACAAGAACTTTTTCTCCAAAATATAGCAATGGATCACTAAGTGTGAGGTATTAATAGATTCAGCTGAACTAACCCCAAAATGCATTATGCCTGGTGTACCAGTGAATTTCCTGGTGACAGACTCCCTTTAAAATTAGCCTCAATTGTATCATTTTTACAAGTCTGAAATATTACGCATTCAAAAAGCCTGGAAAATGTTGAATTCTTTTTCAGTCATATTTTCCATGATGTCAGTCCTTTAATAGTATGTTCTATCTTCTATCTGTCCCTAATTGAGATGAATTTTCAAGATGTTTGGCCAGTATCAGTTTTTGGGTAATTTATTTTCCTCTAGCGGCCATGTCCAGGGAGGTTGGCTACAGTCTCGAAGACCTTAAGCTTCTGAATAATAGCATCAATCTGTTTGGGGATGGTCTTATAGCCTTTACCTTTAGCAAGTTTGTGTATAATTTTCTTTCTAGTCTCCTGAGACAACTCTCTCCTTAGCTTTCTTTGGTCCGTGTTTAGAGGGGTAAACACCATCATACCAAACTGCACAGTGACAACTTTTAACCTTTCAAATAAGCAGAGTGACTGTTACAAGTTTGAAGACACCTGTGATGCTACAGTAATTAAAGGACACACCTTAGTCTAACCCTTACCTATGATCAAATTATTTTCAATCTTTTCTAAGGGTTACATCATTTTTGTCCAGGCCAGTTTTATTTATTTTTTTTTTTCAAATTATACTATTGAACCACAATTCAAAAGCAATGTTTGATTTCATTAGCTGATTTTCAGTAAATTTTATTTATTATTACTTTTGTTAGTTTCAAGTTATTTCAGTGACCGTTGTGGGTTTTCTTTTCTTTAATGGAAGGGTACTAACCTTGTTCTCATGTGTAGCTATACACATCCATGAATGTAGAATTAGATGAATGAATGAAAGGTGTTTGGTCCTATTCACTGTGAGATCTCTACATCAGATGAAGAAGGGAAGCTACCTAGCATGTTAGTCCACCACTTCATGAAAGAGAAGGTGGACCAGAAATGCCCATTGTATGTCCATAATGTGGAATACATCAGAACCTTCTGAAGTTTCCAAAGAATGTATCAAATACTGGATCATAGAATGCAGACTTCACAAAACCTTACTTGCATCCTTTTAAATAGTCTTCTTTAGATGACAAAATAGTAACCAACATTCACCTTGGCTTCATGAGTTGTCAGCTTTTAATGAAGTAGTGAGTAAGGGGAAGATTTATCAAAGTCTGGATTTTTACTCCAGTCTTTGAAATCTCCTGCGCTGCCAAAGGATGTGTCTAATATATGACACAGCACATCCTCTGTATGTCCCTGCACCAGAACGAAATCTATGGCAGGTCTGAGCTGCTATAGATTTATGTCTTTATTTGCATCTGAAAATAAGCACAGATGAAGTTAAATGTGGAGGACCCACTGTGCTGTGTTTAAATGCATAATGTGATTTGGAGTGTGGTATGTGGATATTGATATATTGGACTGTAGGAGCCCCATCTACCCACCACCCTTGCCACAACCCCCTTTTTATAAAGTCGGCTCAGAAATGCCATTTGTGACAAAATTTGTAACAAGGTTTGCAACTTTTTCACTAAAAATGATAAATCTCCCCCTAAGAATCTAAACAGATGGCTTGAAGTTTATGTAAAAATAGTTTCCAAGTCATTGCACCTTCACTTTAATTTATAGTAAGCCTAATACACATACTTTGCAAAACCCAATTTCAAGGTATGGGGATTATTGGAATCCAGTTTCAGACAGAGCAGTGGAGGTAGGCTCCTGCAGAAGCTAGTTGCTTTACAATTAGTGATGGGTTATTAAAAATGAGAGAAGGTCTCTGATCTTCTCAAACTTTAGAAAACAAGAGTATTTTTTACTTATAACTAGAGATGAGCGAGCACTAAAATGCTCGGGTGCTCGTTATTCGAGTCGAACTTTTCCCGATGCTCGGGTGCTCGTTTCGAATAACGAACCCCATTGAAGTCAATGGGAGACTCAAGCATTTTTTTGCAGGGAACCAAGGCTCTGCCTAGGGAAGGCTGGGTGAAAACCTGGAAACCTCAGAAAATGATGGAAACACCACGGAAATGGACCGGAAACAGCAGGGGCAGCATGCATGGATGCCTCTGAGGCTGCCTAATCCCACCATTACCCAAAATTCTCAGGCAACAGCCTGGTGGTTACCCTCATGGCAATTGTGCTCACCCAGACAAAGAAAGGCGAGGCACATGCCCATCACATGTTAGGGAAGCACCCAACTAGGTGCAACGAAGGTCCATCACCGCCAATTTTCAGGGACAAGGTAATGGTGACCCACTTAAAAATGCTGCCTGACAACCTGGCGGTGAACCCCTGATTGTCTGTCTTTCAATAAGATTGCAGTGTAAAGCATGGTGGTGAGCCTCAGTAATAGGATTGCAGTGTAAAGCATGGTGGTGAGCCTCAGTATGACTTTTTGGATGGAGATTGCATGTGGTCACGTACTCCCTGGAACCCCATAGTCACCCCTTCTCTGATGTGCTACCCCAGAACATTCTCTGCCAAAATTCGCAAGACCTTTTGCAGTCTCCGTGTGCTGACAGTGGGGATTTACCAGTGTTGTCTGAGGAGGTGGTGGACAATGGCGAGACACAGGTGTCGGGGGGTGAGTTAGTTGTATGGGAAGCAAGTTGCAGGGGACTCCTTGGGGGGACTTTCTCATGATGGGACAGATTCAACTTGGGTGGATCAGGCACAGGAACAGATCAATTTTTTATTTTTTTTGTGTTTATTTAACTTTTATTTAGCACAAATAACCACAGAGATATTTATTCGTTCTCTTCGCTGCGCAGTCTGGCGTTGGGGTTCGTCAATTTGATGGCGAGCTGTGCCGCTCTCTCCACAATGGTCTTTCGGTTCTTTGTGGAAACGTTGAGGAGATCAGTGAAATTCAGTGAATGACGACGCAGGACCCCAACTTAAAAATTTAGCATCAACCGGTACAGTCGTAAATTATGAGCTTGATCAAGTGTGGCATGTGTTCTCTGTATTCTTTTCAGTTTATTACCATATATGGCAGCTATCCGAGAAAATAGTTTGGAGAGAGAGAAAGATAGGAAAAAGACGTAAATTGTTTGGAGAGAGGGCCTGTAGGTGGACCTCCGGAAAAATTGTTTGGAGAGAGGGCCTGTAGGTGGACCTCTGGAAAAATTGTTTGAAGAGAGGGCCAGTAGGGGGCCCTCCTGAAAAATTGTGGTAAAAGAGTGCCAGTTGGACATCTAAAAAATGGCGTTTTTTTGGTCAGCGTTAGTCAAAGACGACATGGAGGAGGAGGAGGAGTAGGAGGAGTAGAGAAGAGGAATCGGATACATAAGTAATGTTAATCTTTAACTGCTTTGACCCGGAGGAGATTTGAATTCCGGTGAAATCCAGGCTTTGTACATTTTAATAAGCGTCAGCCTGTCAGCGCTGTCAGTTGACAGGCGTGTACGCTTATCGGTGATGACGCCACCAGCTGCACTGAATACCCGCTCTGACAGCATGCTAGCGGCAGGGCAGGCCAGCACCTCCAAGGCGTACAGCGCCAGTTCAGGCCACGTGTCCAGCTTTGAAACCCAGTAGTTGTATGGAGCAGAGTGATCGCTATGGACGTTGGTATGGTCAGCTAGGTACTCCCTCACCATCTTTCTGTACAGCTCCCCCCTACTCTGCCTAGACTGGGGACAGGTGACAGTGTCTTGCTGGGGTGACATAAAACTGGCAAAGGCCTTGGAGAGCGTTCCCCTGCCAGTGCTGGACAAGCTGCCTGCTCGGCTCCTCTCCCCCGCTACTTGGCCCACAGAACCATGCCCTCTGCCGCTAGCGGCGTCAGATGGGAAGGATTGTTTCAGCTTGTGCACCAGGGCCTGTTGATATCTATTCACTCTCATACTCCTTTCCTCTGCAGGGATGAGAGTGGAAAGGTTCTGCTTGTACTGTGGGTCCAGGAGAGTGAACACCCAGTAATCGGTGTTTGAAAAAATGCTTCTAACGCGAGGGTCACGGGATAGGCAGCCTAACATGAAGTCTGCCATGTGCGCCAGAGTCCCAACACGTAAGAATTCCCTCTCCTCACTGGCCTGACTCTCCATTTCCTCCTCCTCCTCCAAGTCCTCCTCTTCAGCCCATACACGCTCAAGAGTTAAGGACTGAGCACTGGTACCCTCTTCTGTCTCGCCGACATTCTCCTCCTCTTCCTCCTCATCCTCATCCCCCTCCTCCGATACGCGCTGAGAAACAGACCGGAGGGTGCTCTGGCTATCAAGCGGCTATCTTCCTCCACCGTCTCTTGTGACAAGCGCAAAGCATCCGACTTGATGCTGAGCAGTGAGTTTTTCAACAGGCAAAGCAGCGGGATGGTGAGGCTGATAATGGCGGCATCGCCGCTGACCATCTGTGTTGACTCCTCAAAGTTGCTCAACACCTGGCAGATATCAGACATCCACGTCCACTCCTCATTGTAGACTTGAGGAATCTGAGTGACCTGACTACCAGTTCTGGTGGAAGTTGACATCTGGCAGTCTACAATCGCTCTGCGCTGCTGGTAAACTCTGGATAACATGTTTAATGTCGAATTCCATCTCGTGGGCACGTGCACAACAGTCGGTGAGCGGGCAGTTGTAGGCGGCGCTGCGCTGCCCTGAGAGTGGCAGCATCTGTGGTCGACTTGCGGAAATGCGCACAGATGCGGCGCACCTTGGTGAGCAAATCAGACAGATTGGGGTATGTCTTGAGGAACCGCTGAACTATAGATTGAACACGTGGGCCAGGCATGGCACATGTGTCAGTCTGCCGAGTTGCAGAGCCGCCACCAGGTTATGCCCGTTGTCACACACAACCATGCCTGGCTTGAGGTTCAGCGGTGCCAGCCACAGATCGGTCTGCGCCGTGATGCCCTGTAACAGCTCTTGGGCGGTGTGCCTTTTGTCACCTAAGCTCAGCAGTTTGAGCACCGCCTGCTGGCGCTTACCCACGGCACTGCTGCTGCGCCTAGAGCTACCGACTGAAGGCGCCGTGCCCACGGATGGTAATTCGGTGGAGGAGGAGGGGTCGGAGGAGGAGGCATAGTACGTCTGAGAGACCGTGACCGAGGTAGGCCCCGCAATCCTCGGTGTGGGCAGTACATGAGCGGCCCCAGGGTCAGTCTCGGTCCCAGCCTCCACCAAGTTAACCCAATGTGCCGTCAGTGAGATATAGTGTCCCTGCCCGGCAGCACTTGTCCACGTGTCCGTGGTTAGGTGGACCTTCTCAGAAACAGCGTTGGTCAGGGCACGGATGATGTTCTCTGACACGTGCTGGTGTAGGGCTGGGACGGCACATCGGGAAAAATAGTGGCGGCTGGGGACCAAATACCGAGGGGCAGCCACCGCCATGAGATTGCGAAAGGCCTCGGTCTCTACCAGCCTATAGGGCAGCATCTCCAGGCTCAGCAATTTGGAGATGTGGACGTTGAGGGCTTGGGCATGTGGGTGGGTGGAACTGTATTTCCTCTTGTGCTCCAGCGTCTGCTGTAAAGACAGCTGAACGCTGCGCTGGGACACATTGGTGGACACTGTGGAGGATCGTGGAGGCGAAGGTGTGGTTTACCGGCGGGAGGCGCTCATGCCGGGGTCCTGGGCAGGGGGTTGACTAGCAGAGGCAGCGAGTGACACAGGGGAAGGAGCAGTGGTGTGACCGCAGGAGGTGGTGAACGGCCTTGGTTCCATTGAGTGGGGTGTTTAGCACTCATATGCCATGCGCATGCTGGTGGTGGTTAGGCTAGTAGTGGTGGCACCCCTGGTGATCCTGGTGTGGCACAGGTTGCACACCACAGTCCGTCGGTCATCCTCACTTTCTTTAAAGAACCTCCAGACTTGCGAATATCTAGGCCTCGCCACAGGAGCTTCACTACGTGAAACAGTTGCTGCTGATGCACCAGCTCTGGCCCTGCTTCTCCCTCTGGCCACACCACTGCCTCTTACAACCTGTTCTG
Source organism: Rhinella marina (assembly GCA_900303285.1). Taxonomy (NCBI): domain Eukaryota; kingdom Metazoa; phylum Chordata; class Amphibia; order Anura; family Bufonidae; genus Rhinella; species Rhinella marina. The sequence continues at coordinate 53,285 of ONZH01023349.1, forward strand.
GTGCAGCACTCGCCTCCGCCTCAGAAGCACTGTCTTCACTCGGCTTATCAACCCAGCTTGGGTCAGTCACCTCGTCATCCTCCGATTCCTCAGTCTGCTCCCCCCTCGGACTTACTGCCTTGACAACAATTTCACCACTGTCTGACAACCGTGTCTCCTCTTCGTCCGACCCCTCTTTACAAACTTCTTCTACTAAGTCAACATTGTCATCATCATCATCATCATCACCCACAGACTGCGACAGTTGGAAAACTTGGGCATCGGGAACGAGGTCAGCAGCAACCTGAGAAGTGGTTTGTGACTCTGGGAAGGGTCCAGAAAACAGTTCCTCAGAGTATGCCGGATCGCATTCCAAATTTTCCTGGGAGGGGGCAGACTGGGGGGATGGAGGTTGAGGTGGAGGAGCCAGAGGAGTGCTCCCTTGGGTAACGTGGGTGGACTGCGTGGAAGACTGACTGGTGGACAAATTACTTGAAGCATTGTCCGCAATCCACGACATCAGCTGTTCGCACTGTTGTGGTTTCAACAGTCCTCTACCACGTGTCCCTGTAAGTTCAGACATGAAGCTAGGGAGTGTAGCTCTGCGGCGTTCCCCTGCTCCCTCATCAGCAGGTACTGTCTCACCCTGCCCAGGACCATGGCTTCTGCCCCCTGCAGTAATTGAATGCCCACGCCCACGCCCTCGTCCTCGACCCTTAGCTCTGGGGTTCAACATTTTCTGTTTATAAGTGTATTATATAAAAAATAAAAAAATAAATGGGCCTGGTGTACTGAAACCCACAAACTTGTTCAGTCTGGTTGAATTAAGTGACGTACAGAAAGTGTCACCTGGACAGAAAATACGGATTGTAGTGAGTGTACTGAACTGTGACACACAGAATGGTTCCACACTGCTGTGTGAAATGGATTTATATCACTGAGATATAACATTAAAAAAGGGGGGTTATATATGGCGATAGCTGCACTACTAGTGCCAGCCTGCCAGCCAAGCCAGGAGACAAAAAAAAAATTTCTTCTAGCCCTTAGAAGGGCTGTTCGGTTCTTTGTGGGTGATTCCTGCCTAACAGAGAACTAAATGAAGGCCCTAACACTGTCCCTGAAACGCAGCAGCTCTATCCCTAACGACAATCAGACGGCATCTGAGCCGAGCACCGTGGCCAGTCAATAGTATATTCCAGGGTCACCTGATCAGGCCAGCCAACCCCTGCTATCGACATGTAAGGGCCCCACGTGATGCTGGGTGTACCGCAGAGTCTCCTGGCTTGTAATTGGCTGAGTTTATAGGCGCCAAAAAAGCACGATGCGGAAGTTGCCATTTCCTCGAGCATGGCGAGATACTCGTCCGAGCAGCGAGCATTTACGAGTATTCTAATATCGAACGAGCACCAAGCGTGGACGAGTATGCTTGCTCATCTCTACTTATAACTCACAGTTTTGATTGCAAAGGGAAACAGAAAAGGATCACAGGAAAGTTGAATATTAAAGGGGTACTCCCATCTGGGACATTCGATAGGACATACCATAGATATCAAATAGATATGGGTCCCATCTACTGGATAAATGTCCCTGAAAGGGAGTCTATCACCTCATTTTCCCCTATATAACTAACAGCAGTGTCTCACAGAAGATTGCAGACACATCCCAGACATTCCTATGTGCACTGTGTGTCTGTATTCCATGTTCAGAAAAAGCACTTTTATTCTGCAGGAAAACAGCTCCCAAGTGCCCGGCTCAAAGTGAAACCAAAAACAGCTTTCTCTCTTGACTCAATTTCTAACAGCTATATCTTCTGATATTGTCATGAGGAGCCGGCGGAGCGATCTCTCAGCGCTGCACCGCCGGCAGGCATGGGATTCAGCCAGGGGCGTACATAGAAATCATGGGGCCCCATAGCAAAACTCAGAATTGGGCCCCCCCCCCTAAAAAAAAAAAACAAAAAACTTGAACTAACCTAAGGGCTCATGCACACAAACGTCTCTTTGTCCACCTCCTATCCACATTTTTTGCAGGTCGGATGCAGAATGCAGACAGTGTCCGTGTTTTGCTACCCGCAAAAACGGCTATGGCCATGTGCATGAGCCCTTATAAGAACATTATAGGTACATTTTATGTGCGTTGTGTTTATGTTCACATGAAGCACCGGGTTAAGATGGCAGAACTGGTGCTTACTCCAGTCCTGCTAGATTCAGCCATGTATAGATGACACCAACAGCTGATGGCACAGGCTAAACAGGCTGCACACTACACATTTAGGTCTTACAATACATAATGTTTGTGTGTGTATATGTGTTTGTGTATATATATGTATATGAGTATGTATATATATATATATATATATATATACGTATATATAATATTACATAGACAAATTCTAAAGGGGGGTTCAGTACCTCCTTCCTCCCATTACCTTCTTAGAAATAGGCTATTAGTAATTAGGCAATGAAGGGCAGGGACTGACATCCCCCCCCCTTTCAGAATTTGAAGCATATAAGCATATGGCTATGGGGGTTGCAGTGTGGTAAGCAGTGATATATATATATATATATATATATATACACACACACACACACTAATGACAGAGTGTAAAATCACTATGTCCACCTCCCTTCCACCCTGCAGCACATGTGCAGACCGTCTGCTGTGTCTGTGCAATGTGGGATGCTGGAAATACCTTTCCGACCGGGCACTGCATGTCAGGAGATCAGAGCAGTAAAGTGCTGCTAACCCTGCCAGAGCCGCTCTCTCATAGGGCAGCTGCTGCTGCTAAACCTGTAATGTACATCATGCAGGAGAAGCTACAACTGAATGGGCCCCACACCATTTTTTCTACAGACCCCACCCCCCTCTCCCCTCTGATACCTATCCTCAGTGTCCTAAATATTTGGATATTAGTAGTAGTGCTTTAAATAAATATACACACACACTACTACCCATATCCAGATATATCCTATATACACAGAATAAGCAGATTGCAGATGGCATAGATACACATAACACACACATACACATATATATATACACACACATACACACAGATACATACACATATATTGTGATACTGTGTGTGTATGTGTATATATATATATATATATATATATATATACACACAAATATAGATATACATATCCATATATATAAATATACACAGACACTTATTTACTTACAGGCTGCAGGTTCTTCCTTCTCATCTGATGTCTCTTGAAGGCTAAAGGACCTTCGGAATGCAGTAATAGTAGGATAGAGCACCTTCGATCATGTGACATGATGACATCATCGAAGGTCCTTTAGCCTACAGATTACTGTATTCCAAAGGTCCTTGATACTAGTATTTACACTATTTCTTAGTACATTTCAAGCCAGACTGGGCCCCCTTTAGATACAGTCACACAGGGGCCCGGACTGGCTTGAAAAGTAGTAGAAATTACACTGCTCCCTTTTCCTCTGGGGGCCGAAGCAGCTGGCAAGGGAGCTGTTTACTCAGGTTGGAAAGGGGGCAGGGCCATTCAGCCTTGCCGGGCCCCTTCAGCTCACGGGCCCCATAGCAACTGCGTAGTCAGCCTCTATGGGCGGTACGCCAGTGGATTCAGCCGGTTCCCTCCGGTTCTACAGATCCAGTTGTTAAAATTAGAGCCGGATTGGAAAACCAGGTTACCGGCTGAATCCCGATCCGGTGCGGCAGCAGGAGATGGGCGCTTCCATTGTGGAAGCACTCATCTCCCTAATGTAGGGAGATGAGCGCTTCCACAATGAAAGCGCTCATCTCCTGCTTTTCCTGCCCACACTGCACTAGCCTGACCTCATACAGCGTCAGGATATAGTGCGCGCACTCTGACCTGATGCTGCACGCAGTCAGGTGACAGTGCAGCGCGGTCAGAGAAGACAGAGGAGCGCCGGACCCAGAGCGGACCCGCAGCGCAGGAGAGGTAAGAGAGTTTTTTTTTTTTATTCTGATGGGGACATGGGCTTCTGAGGTCTGATGGGGCACAATGGGCTGATCTGAGGTCTGATGGGGCACAATGGGCTGATCTGAGGTCTGATGGGGCACAATGGGCTGATCTGAGGTCTGATGGGCACAATGGGCTGATCTGAGGTCTGATGGGGGCACAATGGGCTGATCTGAGGTCTCATGGGGCACAATGGGCTGATCTGAGGTCTGATGGGGGCACAGTGGGCTGATCTAAGGTCTGATGGGGGCACAATGGGCTGATCTGAGGTCTGATGGGGCACAATGGGTTGATCTGAGGTCTGATGGGGGCACTACGGGCTGATCTGAGGTCTGATGGAGCAACAGTGAGCTGATCTGAGGTCTGATGGGGCACAATGGGCGGATCTGAGGTCTGATGGGGACACAGTGGGCTGATCTCAGGTCTGATGGGGCACAATGGGCGGATCTGAGGTCTGATGGGGACACAGTGGGCTAATCTCAGGTCTGATGGGGCACAATGGGCTGATCTGAGGTCTGATGGGGGCACAGTGGGCTAATCTGAGGTCTGATGGGGGCACAGTGGGCTGATCAGAGGGCCGATGGGGGCACAGTGGGCTGATCTGAGGTCTGATGGAGCCACAGTAGGCTGATCCGAGGTCTGATGGGGGCACAATACGCTGATCTGAGATCTGATGGGGGCACAATACGCTGATCTGAGGTCTGATGGGGGGCACAATACGCTGGTCTGAGGTCTGATGGGGCACAATAAGCTGGTCTGAGGTCTGATGAGGGCACAATACGCTGATATGAGGTCTGATGGGGGCACAGTGGGCTGATCTGAGGTCTGATGGGGGCACAGTGGGCTGATATGAGGTCTAATGGGGGCACAGTGTATTGTATTTGTTGTTTTTTTACTTTAAAATAAGATATGTGCAGTGTGCATAGGGATTTGTTCATAGGGATTTGTTCATACAGATGTAGCAGGGATTGCTCTCGCTGGAATCGAGATTCCTGGCAAACGAATCGCGATTCCAGAAGCACAATACAAAAAATAAAAGTGTAGTTACATGAAACCACCACCAGATGGCGCATGGAACTACAGTTTTAATGGTAAGACTTCAGCGCAGCTCCGATCTCCTTGAGGAAATCGGGGCTGCGCTGGTGTTTTAAAACCCACCCCCTCCAGATTAAAACATTGGTGGCGCCCTCCTCCCCACCCCCTTAGTGTTAAAACATTGGTGGCGCAGTGCGCCCTGTCGCCCCCCCCCCCCCGCCGTTAAGCACTGGTGGCATTATTGCTGAGCTCTGATCAGTTACCATGGCAACCGGATGATATACAATACATTGGTGGCGCAGTGCGCCCAACACCCCCCCCTTGGTTTAAAACATTGGTGACGCAGTGCGCCCTCCCCCCCAGTATAATAAACATTGGTGGCAGTGGCACAGGCGGCCCCTCCCCTCTTTTCATTGGTGGTGCAGTGGGGACCTGACCGGAGCCCAGCGGTGTAATCGCTGGGCTCTGATCATTTACCATGGCAACCAGACGCTTTATTTTTTTAATTTTTTCATTTTCCAGCCAGATACAACCAGCAGCGGCAGCCTGGCACTACCAGGGTGGGAAGGGACACTGATATTGGCCCTTCCCAGCCTTATGGTACCAGCCTGCAGCCGCCCCAGAACCGGACCCTGTTTGACCATTTTATTTAAAAAATTAAAAAGCTGGTCCGACGTAGTCCTCCGAATCCGACGTAGTCCTCTGCATTCACGACCCTGAAAAATAGAAAACAAACACACAAACACGGACCACTTACCTCCTCCTCCTCCTCAGCAGCCTCTTCCTTCTTCGGCCTCTCCTCAGGCTTGTGATGCTCCTCAACCTTCTGGGACTGGACAGGGGCCACAAAAATAAAACGTAAAATGCAAATAAATAAAATAAAAAAACGTACACATGTTGGGTATCGCCACATCCTTAACAACCTGCTCTATGAAAATCTCACATCACCTGACCCCTCAGCTGAAAGCAGTAAAAAAATAAAATAAAAACTGTGTCAAAAAAGCCATTTTTTGTCACCTTACATCACAAAAAGTGTAATACAAAGCGATCAAAAAGGCATGTGCCCCCCTAAAATATTACCAATCTAACTATCATCTCGTCCTGCAAAAAAGTAGCCCCTACCTGAGAAAATCGCCCAAATAATAAAAAAAACTACAGCTCTCACACTATGGAGACACTAAGAAATCTTTTATTTTTTTTTTCAAACAGGATATTACTGTGTAAAACGCGAATAAATAAAAAAAAACGTACACATGTTGGGTATCGCCATGTCCGTAAAACCCTGCTCTACGAAAATCTCACATCACCTGAACCCTCAGCTAAAAGCAGTAAAAAAAATAAAATAAAAACGGTGTCAAAAAAGGCATTTTTTGTCACCTTACATCACAAAAAGTGTAATACAAAGCGATCAAAAAGGCGTATGCCCCCCAAAATATTACCAATCTAACCGCCACCTCGTCCCGCAAAAAAGTAGCCCCTACCTGAGAAAATCGCCCAAATAATAAAAAAACTACAGCTCTCACACTGTGGAGACACTAAGAAATCTTTTTTTTTTTTTCAAACAGCATATTACTGTGTAAAACGCGAATAAATAAAAAAACGTACACATGTTGGATATCGCCATGTCCGTAACACCCTGCTGTACGAAAATCTCAAATCACCTCACCCCTCAGCTAAAAGCAGTAAAAAAAATAAAATAAAAACGGTGTCAAACAAGGCATTTTTGGTCACCTTACATCACAAAAAGTGTAATACAAAGCGATCAAAAAGGCGTATGCCCTGCAAAATATTACCAATCTAACCGCCACCTCGTCCCGCAAAAAAGTAGCCCCTACCTGAGAAAATCGCCCAAATAATAAAAAAACTACAGCTCTCACACTGTGGAGACACTAAGAAATCTTTTTTTTTTTTTTCAAACAGCATATTACTGTGTAAAACGCGAATAAATAAAAAAACGTACACATGTTGGATATCGCCATGTCCGTAACACCCTGCTGTACGAAAATCTCAAATCACCTCACCCCTCAGCT
>ONZH01023350.1:0-24347 GCA_900303285.1 Rhinella marina
AGAGTCCTAATAAACTTCTAATAGCAATAACTGAGGAACAGACCAGCATGGATCTTTATTGCACGGAGACTGCAAATACTGAGAGGTGACGGCTCCTCTTTAAGTTGATTTACATCTAAAGCCACTTTCACACCTGTGCTTTTCCTTTCCGATATTGAGATCCATCATAGGAGAACGCTTGAGTTTTGTCCCCATTTATTGTCATTGTCAACTGAATGGATTCCGTTCCGTTTGGTTGCGTTCCCATGCAAGCAGCGTTTTTGAGTGCACCATGGGATGCGGAGCAAGACTGATCCAGCATGAAACACAATGTAAGTCAATAGTTTAGGATCTGTTTTCTCAGACACAAAAGAAAACAGATCTATCCCCCATTAACTTACAATGGTTTTAGAGATGGATCCGTCATGGCTATTTTAGAGATCATACAACCGGATCCATTCATAAAGAATTCAACAGATGGTATTATCCTAATGGAAGCGTTTTTGCTGATCCATGACGCAGATGTGAAAGTAGCCTAACTACAGTGTCATCCGCTGTTGAAAAGTGATAGGCGGCGCAGGTATTGTATTTAGGGTTCCATTTCTTGGTGTCTCCTCCTTGGCATTGACCGCCGTCAGCTCAGGGTTAATGGTTCACAAGGCACTCAGCATATAAATCTTATAATACCGGTATATTTTCCTGGGCAGCATACCGCTCACCTGCTCTGCTCGGCTGATGAACTCATGAATGTAATGACATCTGGACCAGCGCAGGGTTACACCCCATGATGTCACTCCATTACAGATCTGCTTTTTGGCTCTTTTAAGGATGACTAACGCACATAGTCGGGGTAGATTTTTTTTATAGGTACATAATGTATTACAGAGTTCGGAGAACGGAGTGGTTGACCTGCTTTGTGCTGTTCTTAATCTGCTCCCTGAATTCAGGCATTGGCTGTAAGAATACACTCTGTGCGGCAGGAGATGCTGCGTTGCAAATGAGCTCTAGCAATAGTGCTGAGCCTGCGCTTTCCGTGATTCGAGTCATTTAGCGCACAGTGCATTGAGTGGCTGCTGGTAATCTACCGCTTCCAACGTGTTCTGTAATGTATTATATATCTGCTTGTCTTCAGTCATTCTAAGCTTTATAAATACTGTAAGTAAGGTGAAAGGCTGCAGTATCACTGTAAGATTCTGTCTACATCTTGAGCATCTCTTTCCCATCTACATAACTACTGCGTAACTACAACTTATTGTTTATACACTGTGTAATACAGGGAGGCCCACGAAAAAGTAGGCCGCATCTGATATCTCCAAATCAAACTGCGTAATAGTAAATCAGTCTTAGTTGTCCATAACAACCAATCAGAGCTCAACTTTCATTTTTTCAGAACCCTGTAGGAACTGAAAGCTGAGCTCTGATTGGTTGCTATGGGCAACTAAGGCTGATTTATTATTCAGTTCGATAAAGTGGCCTATAGTATCAGAAAGATGGTGTTCTCCCTGGAACAGCAAATAGTGATTGTGGAAGATGATGTGCGAAGCAGATTGATTAAGGAAACGCAAGAAACCTTTGCTGACAAGTACCCAGGAACAAAACCATCAGCTAAACGTTATATATTCAGAGTCTGGTTCGGAAATGGCATCAAACTGACTCAAACATGAAGAAGCCGAGGCCTCCATCGATCAGGATGGCTGAAGTTGTGCATGAAATTCAGCAGCAGATTGCAAGGAGCCCCCAAAAATCGACTCAAAGACTTTCTCAGCAAGTTGGTGTATCATGAACGATGTGTCAGCGAGCTCTGAAACCTCTGGACCTGAAACCGTACCGAATAACGTGTGTGCAGGGACTGAGCAAGTCCAACAAGGCTAAACGCGGCAATTACTGGTCTTGGTACTGACTATGATTGCTGACAGACATTTGGACCCATTGCTGTACTTCATGATGGACGAAGCTTGGTTTCATTTATCAGGTCACATAAATTACTAGAATATGAGGTACTGGTCTGCTGAAAATCTGCATTTGACTCACGAAACACCCCTTCACAAGCAGAAAATTAGCGTTTCGTGTGCAGTGACAGGAACACGAATAACGGGCCCAATTTTCCTCAGTTCAACCGTGAATACCACAATTTACCTGGACGTCTATGAACAGTTTTACAACCAACTAACACCAGAAGAAAATAATGTTCTGATTTTTCCAACAAGATGGGGCAACATGCCATGCCTCACAAAACTCACTGGACGGGTTCATGAACAGAGGAGTAAACAGTGGGCAAGGGGCTATGGCCATCACCCACGTTCCCCAGACTTGTCCACGTGCTATTTTTATCTGAGGGGAACAATCCACATCCCCCTTGATGAACTCAAGGAGAACATCACAAACACCATCCGCAGCATCACAAGCCGTATCAGCCAACATAATCCCACATGCCCAAAAATTCAGAGATGTGAATTGGGACTACTTTCTGCATCTTTTGTGACTTTTGGGTAATTAAAAAAAAACAATCCACTTGCTCGTTCTTTCTTGTCATACTGTCGCTGGAGGCGGGTTACTTTTCTGTGGGCCTCCCTGTATAAATGGCTGCTCTTTTCCTCTTGGTGTGATGTGCAGATTCTTCTGGTGTTTTAGGGGCTGCACACACTATACACCATCTGTATCATGTATAGTTCTGTCTATGGGCTTGTAGCTCCTTGGCAGGGAAAGCGCTCATGGCATAAAACCTTCAGCCAAAGATGATGGCACAAGAGTCTCTGTTTCCATAAGCAGGTGAACTTGTGCCCAGGACTAAGAAGGAAGGAGAGGAGGTATAGCGCCGCAGTCATGGCGCACAGAGGCACGGCGAACCGACCAATGTGTTCATCACTTTTTATATAAAATTCATTTTGGGCGACTAAATTGTCTCCCAAGCTGAAGGCAACATAACGTAGACCAGTTTTCCCAACTCCAGTCCTCAGGACCCACCTACTGGTCATAATTTGAGAATATCCCACAGAATGAATACCTTTAGTAAGTCATGATGTTCTGACGCTAATTATATCAAAAGCTCAGTACTAAGGGAATCCTGAACACCTGACCGTTAGGTGGGCCCTGAGGATTGGAGTTGAGAAACACTGACGTAGACAAAAAGTACAGTGCAGCATCGGAATAAAGCTCTGTTCATATTGTGTTTATGTTTGGTGTATTCGCTGGTTAAGTTTCCCAACATACCGTATATCGTGTACGAAATGAACATATTGGCTTGTGTGTTAGGTACGGTGTACAAAAAAATGGAGCTTTTGATACAGCTTCTACGTGCACAGCAAAGCCACATTGAACATGGTCTTGGGGTCCATTCACACATTTGTGTTTCTGGCTCCACATCAGTTATACAATTTCGCGGAAGGGGTGCGGACCCATACATTTCAATGAGGCTGCAAAAGACGCAGACAGCACACAGTGTGCTGTCCGCATCTGTAGTTCCTGCAAAAAAGGGCTGGCCATGTGTGGTATCCACGCAACGAATACCACGCCAAAAAAACGCACTGAAAAAACTTGCAAATAATCTCTGGTGGCTTCAGTGAGAAAAGCTCATGTTAATTTATGGGGCTATTTTTTTTTTTTCACTTGCAGTTTTAAAATCTGTGGTCTGAAAAAAAAAAAGTGACATATTCATATGTGGTGTAGATTCTGTGACAAATCCACAACCAAATTTCACGTTGAAATGGGCTGGATATAAAAATCACATTAAAAAAAAGCGTCAAAATCTCTGTTGGAATAAAAACCGCATTCCAAAAAAAAAAAAACACAAGGAGTCCTGAAGCAGATTCCGCATGTTTTTTTTTTTTTCTCCTTGCGACCATGGCCTAATTTGACCGGGAAAAGCAACGCACATAACTCTGCAGTAGGAGCTCAGTACATGCAGATTATTACCTTTCATGACCTGCCCCCCAGAGTGATGGCATGGTGGTCTGTAGCTCCGGAGATCCCACGTGGGCACTATATTGTGCCTGCTCTGTGATGTTATACATGCAGTTTGCTTCTCTGGTTTATTTCCATACACATCTTGCTGCTTCCAGTGAATGAGGACAGCTGTAAATTCCAGGCGGATCGCAGAATATTTCCGCTGCCCTTGGATACTCTCCTGTTTATTGCACAATGTAATGCAAATAAGAGCTCGTCATGTTCCATAATTATCAGCAAACCGTCTCTCAGAGGGATTCCCAATGTCTTACACCAGCCACAGCATTTCACACTGCTGTAATCTGCAGCTGACAGTCTGTAGTCAGCGGACCGTGGGCAGCACTTGTGATTTATTGCATATGTAACAATGCAGACATATTGGGATGGTACTGTCAAAACAGTTCTATCACAATGGTTGAAGACCTCACTTTAATTATCTACCAAGTTTATTAGGGAAAGGTATTCCAGCCCCCGTTAATAATACTTAAAGGGGTATTCTGGTGAAGTAACTTAATTTTTTGAAAAACTGCATTAAGGCCGGAAGCAGGTTGTGACCCAACCAGAACCCATACATATAACCAGAGCTTTAATTTATCTTGCAATCCATTTGTCTAGCCCCTGTGTGAGCCTGCAACACACTGAGAGTATCATGGCTCCTGTTCTTTCCTCACAAAACTTTAAAGACTACAATCCCCACAATGCCTAGCTTTCCTGCTGTGAGTTTGTGCTTGTTCATGAGTGTTGATGTTTACCGATTGGCTGTCTGATATGCAGTCCAGTCACGCCCCCTCTTCTCAGTAATCATCAGCACACTGACATTTAGCTAGAGAATTGATAGCAACACACTGAGCATGCTCGACCTAACAAAGGCTCAGAACTACAGGTCGATGCCATGGTAACTTATGAGGAAACAGTGGGTAGCAGAGGAAGAAAACTACTGTTATAACTACTGAACGGTAAATATGTGTGAAACTGACATTATATCATATATATCAGGTAATTTATGATGATGAATTAGTCTAAAGCATAAATTATATTTATGGTAACCGGAATACCCCTTTAAATAGGTTATCCCATAAGTAAAGTAAAAAATATTGTACATGCCAACCTCTTGCTAACAAAGCTAGAACCAGCCCTGCACCTCACATGGATCCAGAAGATCTCCACATTCATCGCTCTGCTAGATTTATATTAAGCTGAAAGCTCAAGGGGAGTGTGTTTTCTTCTGGTGCTCAGGGGGCGTGTCTCAGCTCTCCCTATCACAGCTCAGGAGGCAGTTGAAGGATGAAACCGAGCATGTGCGGCCATCTCAGGCCATCTCAGTAAGCCGGTCAAAGAAATAAAAGAAAAAAACCAATGGCAGGTAGAACTATACACAGATACATTTTATTGAATAACTCAGTGGCTATGCTAAATTTTTTTAATTACATGCAGTTACAAAAGGATTCATATCCAGGTGCTGGTTTTGAAAACTATGGAATATTTTTTTTGGTGGGACAACCCATTTAAAGGAGTTGTGCACGTTGGGAGGGGGGCAACAGACTCCTGACCCCCTATGCTCTCCGGCCTCTGCTGCTCCACTTAGGTCCCTGGATGTAAACTTCCGGGTTTCACGCTGCTGCAGCCAATCACTGGCCGCAGTGATGACCTGCTCCTTTTTCGTGATGTCATACGGTCACGTGATGTAAGGGCAATAGGTCACTGCTGCAGCTAGCGATTGGCTGCAGCAACGTCCAACCGGAAGTTTGAGGGAAGAATCCGGGAACAGGTACGTGTTCTTCCCAGGAGGCAGGGGTCTCCCAAACATGCACATCCCCTTTAATCACTGTATAATGTAACTTTGTCATATACTGTGAATTTCAGCTTTTCTCTTTTTAAGATCTCTGCTTGCAGGCAGTGAATGAATCTGAAGTTTCTCAAAGCAGACGGTTTGCTATAATGCATCCAGTCCCTCAAACACCTGTAGCAAACCCTCTGCTGTGAGACTAGGGATTTCAGCTTCTCGATATAAAAATAATCTTTTTCCGTTGATTGATCGGGAAGGAAGAGATATACTTTTACTTAAATTCCATTCTATAAATTTTTTTTTTCTCTTCCATTTCTTGGCTGTATTGGTCTTATAGACTACAGGAACAAGCTGCAGAAACCATTGAGGCTCTCCATGCGGCCGGCATGAAGGTCTGGGTGCTAACTGGAGACAAAATGGAGACGGCAAAGTCCACATGTTACGCCTGCCGATTGTTTCAGAATACCACTGAACTGCTGGAACTGACGACCAAAACCATGGAGGAATGTGAAAGGAAGGAGGATCGCCTACAAGAGCTTCTCCTCGAGTATCACCGGAAGCTGGTGCAAGAAGCACCCAAAATAAAAGGGAGCGTCAAAAGGTAATCTTCTTGTTAATTAAGTAGATGATTTCCGAAAAAGGCTGGTAGAAACTCTTCACTTGTGACCATTGTTGCCACCTTCACAGCTATTGCAGGGGTTGCTTTTGGCACATGTGCTTTGTTATGCAGCAGTAAAGGCGAAGTATTATTACATAACTAGAATCTGTGCCATTATGGAAGCTTGACGTCAGCGTTTATAGCTGCTGAAATAGCTAGTAAACGGAGACGTGGCTCCAAAATTCAGATATTGATGAACTAGATCATCATTGTCAAATCGCTGATCAGCTGTTTGATGAGGCTGCAGCACTCCAGTGAGCGCCATGGCATCCTCATGGCTTACCCAGGCAACAGTCGCCAACCATTGTATAGAGGCTGTGCTTGGTATTGAAGTTCCGCTCCATTCACTTGAATGGGACAGAGCTACGTCGAGGCCATGTGGACCGATGAACTTGGCTGGCCTAAGAAAGCGTTGCTTACCAGACTGCCACGCCTCTTCAAACAGCTGAATGTCGGGGATGGTAGGAGGTACTGGGAGTAGTGGATCCCTGCCGAACTAAAATTGAATTACTTGTCCTGAGGATAGGCCATCAATAGCCAAATCTAGGGCTACCCCTTTAAACTAAAGGAGGTCATACACCTTAGATGGCGGCAGTCGATTGCATATTCATCTGGAAGCTTTTCCTCCCCATGCACGTGCATGCCAGCTCAGCCAAGCTTCCATTGGAGAGATGGGAATAAGAAGAGATCGGGCATGTTGAACATCAGACTATTTAAGACACAACATTTATGGGGAGTACTTACTTAATATAATCTTATTATAATCTGATACATACTCCACCACCTCTTCAAAGCCACATAGGTAAGTGATAAAATGTAACTGCTTTCAGCCACCACTAGAGGCGTTTACTGCACAATGTTTCTTACGTGAACCTCAATAATGAACTGTACTAAGCTCCCTCTAGTGGTGGTCGTGCAAGGCTGTAATTTTATCATTTAACTATATCTGTCCACTGGGCTTGGAGCTCCTGTAATAAAAAAGAGACCCTTCAGTTTCTCATAAAGATGAATTAAAGAACTGGTTATCACAGGAACGCTGGATTCATCTAGATGAAATCAGGACGAACTGGTGTTGAAGGGTGGATATTCACTTTGAGCTATAATCTTCTGGATATACTGAGAGGAGGTGGGCTGCAGAGAAATGTCATGTACAGTAGGTATGAGGGGAATATTCACACACATATCGTGTCACATGAGTAAATCTACTTCTCTCTGTTTCAGGAGCTGGACAGGAAGCCAGGATTACGGACTGATATTGACGGCTCCACGCTGTCACTTATCTTAATTCCAACTGCAGCTCCAGTCATTATAAAAACATATTTCTACAGATCTGTCAGAAGTGTACAGCGGTTTTATGTTGTCGTATGGCGCCCCTGCAGAAAGCACAGGTGGTGGTGTATATATCTCAGACCATAACCTGTCTGCTCTTTGTACATATAAAGACCCTAAAAAAAATAGGCTTCTGGCTGTCAGTGTAATGCGTCCGAACGCTGCCATATTGTGTGTACTGCACACAGAGCAGTGACTGTAAGAAATGTAGAAATCGTCTCATGGATGACCTCAACATCTTTTCTCTGCAGATTGTTAAAATGGTGAAAAACAGTAAAGGAAATCCAATCACGTTATCCTGTGGGAGATGGAGCTAATGATGTCAGCATGATATTGGAAGCACACGTTGGCATAGGTATGTAGTGACTGATTTCTACAACTATGCCTTGGCACTTTCAAATAAAATGTATATAAAATGAATATATAGATATATATTCATAGTGTGAGCTAATTGTACAATTAGAGGACCCTGTGTAATTCATCTTATAACTGTATGTTGTGCTCTTCCTCTGTTATTCCTATTAGTGCTTTGTGGATGAATTGCTGATTAGGTGTTACTATTCCCCTTGTCAGAGAGGCGTCTCCCTGCACACTTGCCACTACCAGAACTGGATTGGAAAGTGGTCGGACCATGCAGGGACACACCCTGGACTGTATCACCCAGATGCCAATGTTATCCATGACCTTCTAACAGGAGCAACAGAGGAATGACACAACATGGGGTCATTAGAAAAAATGTCCCAGAAATTGTGACGTCGTGTGGAATGCAATTATGTATTAAAACACATATGTCCGGAAAGGTGACAGGGCATCTGTCAGCAGATTTGTTACCTATGACACTGGCTGACCTGTTACATGTGCACTTGGCAGCTGAAGACATCTGTGTTGGTCCCATGTTCATATGTGCTCACATTACTGAGAAAAATGATGTTTTATTATATGCAAATCAGCCTCTAGGAGCAATCGGGGTGTTTCCGTTAACACCTAAAGGCCCCAGCTCTCTCTGCAACTTCCACGCCATCTCCACTTTGACAGGAAGAGGTCGTGAAAACATCATCCCAACTGACCTACCATTCATTTTATATCACAAAACTGCTTTTTTATTTTTCCGAGAGTTTTCCTTTCAGGAACGAGTGACAACCCTAAGGGAAACCATACTATTGGCTGTAAAAGTTGTCACTTAGATTAGCTCAAGGGTTTATGGTGTACTGGCTTCTGATGTAGTGCGGAAATAGTTTTGTTTTTTTTTTTTTGTTTTTTTTTATGTGCTCTCCTGAATTCTAGGCGAGTTTCTGTCATTTACTTCCAGGTATTAAAGGAAAAGAAGGCCGCCAAGCAGCGAGGAACAGCGACTATGCCGTGCCAAAATTCAAGCACTTAAAAAACTTCTGTTAGCTCACGGCCATTTGTACTACGTCAGGATAGCGCACCTTGTACAGTATTTCTTTTATAAGGTAAGAGCTTCATAACGCTAATCCACAAACCAGACATTATCAGTTCCGGTAATGCACAGATGGTCCGCGGTACAGGAATTGCTTCCAGCACAAAAAAAAATCAATTTTAATCAAGTGAGCTCCGTCAGGCTGGTTTTGATAATGAGCAAAGTAACTTTTCCAGAAGGCTCCAGAATATGCATTTGATGGTGTGGTATCTGTAGACATCATCTATCATTGCCGGCTGTACCTTGCATCTTCAGGAAGCCTGCACACAGGGCAGATTTATGTGCCAGAAAATCTGCATGAAATCCGGAACAAAAAACGCATATAAATCCGCTCTATGTATTATGTTTTTGGTTAGTTTTTTGCACATGTAATGTGGATTTTCTGGCAGATATCACCTTTCCATTGAAAAGGATGAAATCGGCACCAAAAAAAAAAATCTGCTCAAACCGCAGGGTAATTTCCACACCTAGAAAAAAAAGGCAAAGTATACATGAGGTCTGTGTAATGTCATACACTTTGCTGGTGCTGTATTAAAGAAGAACTCCCACAAAAATTTTTATTCTCTGACCTGTTAGAAAGGTGCATGTTATAATCTATAGTGAATGCAATCTTCTTATCAGGGACTCTAATTGAGAGTTATCCCCTCTCTTCTAATTGTAGCTGGGTCATGTGACCAACTCCCTGACCTCCAACTGACCCAGGACAGGAAGCCAAACACTGGCTCTATTCATACCTATGAGACTGAAAGTGAGGCTTCCATAGGAATACATAGAGAATTAGACTTCCTGTCCACACATAAGGTGCTGTGTGAGTTGGTGGTCTAATTGCTGGTCACATGACACAGTTAAGAAACTTCAGGATGATATAACTCAAAATTCAGCTACTGGTAAGAAAATGACATTCACTACAGATTACATCATGTACATTTCTAGCAGGACATGGAATAAAATGTTTTGCAGGAGTTCTTCTTTAAGCCTCATTCACGTCAGTGTTCCACGTACGCGTGCGAACGGCAAACGTACCCTGTTCATTTTAATGTGTGTATTCACACAGTCCGTGTTTTTAGCAACAGATGCATGCTCTATTTTGTCCTTGCTTCACGGATCCATCACGCCCATTATAATCTATGGGTCTGTGAAAACCACAGATGCAACACGGATCCATCCGTGTTTCACGGATCATTAGGAAGAGATACTTTGAAAACTATTTTTCAGCTGTGCAGTGTCAGTGAAACACGGATCACACATGGACAACAAAAAACGGACACATGGACCCAACACAGATCCATCTGGAATGTCTTCCCGGGAACATCACTGACCATCTTTTCACAGATGTGAGCAAGGACATGTGAATGAGCTTTACGCTGTGTTTATTTTTCCACCGCACAAATCCATGGAGGCAAACAGCTGAGTAACACTGTATGTAGCCACCGTACGTGTTCTAAAAAAGAGGTAGGAAGTGTGAGTGCACACGACCGTGATCGGCCTGGGAAACATGGTCTGTGTGTCTTCTGGATTTCCCGGGCAGATGACAGCTCCCCTGAACTGACTGTATCAAATACAGGGGGGCCACAGGAGGTCTGGGAGACACATGGACTGCGTTTTTCCGGGCTGATCAACAGTCATGTGCATGAGCCATGTAAGCAGGAATGGGTGGATTCCGTGTGTTTTATATAGGGCCTTATTAGACTGATCATATCAATATTGTCCCCAATCTTAGTCCTGTAGTGTAATATCTGCCTTTTACTTCTCTTTCTCTGCAGAACCTGTGCTCATCCTGCCACAGTTTTTATACCAGTTCTTTTGTGGGTTTTCACAAACAGGTACGTTTTCAATTCAGTGAATATTATATAATATGTCTCTTCTTAGCTGTCAATCGGTTTCATGTTCAGAAATTGACACGAAGGCTAAGCGTTGGCGGCAGGGCTGTGGTTCTGGTGGAAGTCAAACAGGGTGTGCTCCTCATGGTTTGCATTGGTGTGGATTAGTTTGGGATCTGCTTTGATGTGAGCGTTTTCTGCAGCATTCATGTACTAATCTTAAAGCTCGCAAGACGTCACCTTAGATGTTTCCAGGTGTGAGGCCAGGAGGAATAAATATTAAGCTGACGTTCCAGCTCTCCAAGGACAGTCTGTCATCGCAGAATAAATTCCTTGAGGGAGATTTATCAGGAGGGGAGAGTTTTTACTTCAGCCTGCGTTGCCGTAACTTATGCCAAATGTATGGCATGTCACTCATTGTTTGATAAATTTGGTGTATCTTTAAAGAGGACCTTTCACACTCCTGACATGCCTGTTTTAATAGCTTCATGCATTCCTCATGTAATAACAATTCTGGAACATCTATTCTTATGTCTGTATGTTGTGTCATTCCTTTATTATTTGCACTAGAAGTTATGAATGAATTGCTATTTGCCTTCAGTAAAGGAACAAAGGGGAGGTGACCAGTTGGGGGTGTGTACCTGCACAGACTCACTCTATCCAATCAGTGCTGCCATGTTTAGACTGTGCAGATACACACCCCCAACTTGTCACCTCCCTCTGTTCCCTACTGAAGACATGGCAATTCATTTCATAACTTCTAGTGCAAATAATAAAGGAATGGCACAACATACAGACATAAGAATAGATGTTCCAGAATTGTTATTACATGGGGAATGCATGAATCTATTAAAACAGGCATGTCAGGAGTGGGGAGAGGTCCTCTTTAAAAATCCGTGATCTTATTCCAGATTTTACCATCCCCCTACTGGAATGAGATTGTGCCATTTTTGTGACTCTTTTGGAAAAAAAAGTTGAACTTGATATCTCTGGTGTATACATACATGCCTAGTGAACCCTGCCCACATTCCCATCCTCTTTTCCACAGTGCCGAGCGAGGTGTAAAATCTTGAAAAGTTGCACTTTTTGTGACTTTTTTAACACCATGGCTTCATAAATCCCTCCACTTGTGTATGGAAATGCATTCTGCCATGATACTGATGTACTAGCTCCGCCATCACTGTATGCACCACTGCCAGAGCTGTCCTTGTAATACAGAAGGGGAATGTTTTCTGTCCTGATGAAGGACCACTGATGAACAAATGGCTGCTAATAAAACACCTGGTAGTTTGTTTTATGTATAAAATGAAATAATCATCTTTGTATTTCCTCTTTGTTGTAGCCACTGTACGATGCTGCATATTTGACCATGTACAACATCTGCTTTACCTCTCTACCCATCCTGGCTTATAGTTTATTGGAACAACACATCAGCATCAAAACGCTAATGGAAAATCCTAAGTTATATATGTAAGTCTAAACCTCAGCCTGTATAAAATATCCTAATGCCATATTTCTTCATATTTGCAAGGCTGTGCCTCTCCTGTGGTAGGGCTTAATCATGGGAGATCCTGAAACTAGTACTCCATAAAAGTGAATGGCTCTGCATGTAAAACATAAGCAAATGCAGGGCGTGCATTGTGTTTTTGCACAGAACTTGCCCATTGGGTCCGGCACCGGACTAATGTCCCATGGACCCACCAGAGGAAATGATACTGTCATGAGTGCTGTGGTCTTTTCAAACAACTGAACCCCCCACCGATCTGATGTTGATGACCGATCATGAGGACAGGTCATCAGTGTCATGACACCGCACATCCCCTTTAACATTGCTTATGTGCATAAGCCCTTAGGGTTATATCCTCCAAGAATTATTTATTTCTTACTCCAGAAAGGGTCAAGGCCAGAGTAACAAATCATGTTTAGTAAGATATAATGATCTGTCATTAAAATCTGCTTCCCTATTGGAGACTACTTATCATAATCTAATAAACTATTATAAACTCATAAAGGCTATGTACACCTTTGTTTATGATTGCATTTTACTCATTTTTGGCTAAAAATGATATTTTCAATTGGCCTTTATTAAAAAAAATATTGAGCCATTCTGTCATAAAGGGTTAACTGTTTTTCTAGCTGTGTGACTGGTACTTTCACTTTGTGCCTGGTCATCTAAAAAACCTTATCTCTAAACTACTGAGAGGTAATAAACACTTACTTAAGCCACATTCTTATCAGAAAGATAAGAACTGAGCTATAATGAGTGTTTAGAAGGTCAGAGATGAGGAGCCCATCAGCTCTCCAGAGGACGGAAAAGACAGAAAAATCCACAGGCAGCTAGTAGAGCATCTCGGCTCTGTACACAAAAAGGGCTCCATGTTTTTAATAAAGACCAGTTGAAAAAATTTTTAGCTCAAAATAAGTACAATGTAATAATAATAATTGTCCCCAAAGGTGTACAAAGCCTTTAAAATGTTAGCTCAGAAGAGCCAACTCCTTAGAATATGTTTCCCTTAAATTGGATGACATATTTTGATGACAGGATATGCGAGAGACGTAGTGATCTAGTAACTCCACAGTCTTTCCCAAAATGCAACATTTTTACTGTTTGGTGTTATTTATGTAATTATTAAGGATGAGAAAGATGAGATCAATATTTAATTCCAGATACACAGTGATGAAGACCTCAGCCCCCTTTTTGCATGTAAACCATAAAGTGAAATATAGCGCTCTCTCTAGAGAATAATATACTTGGCTTCTGTGGGATTTCCAGGTCTTACTGTGCAGTTGTGACACTTTGATCTTTTTTTAACGTGTGATTCTGACTTTTTACCATTGCAGGAGAATATCTGATAACTCAATGCTGCAGTGGTTGCCTTTTCTGTACTGGACTGCACTGGGAGCTTTTGAAGGACTGGTATTCTTCTTCGGAGTTTATTTCCTGTTCCAAAATCCTTCACTGGAAGGCAATGGTCAGGTACAGTCTATTTCTGTCATTTATACACTTTTCTCCAAAAATGTGTAATGCTTTATACAATAGGTACCCCTTTAAAAGAAGATATGTACACAGCTTAGTTTAATCTTGTCAAGATTAACCAAAGGGGGACTCCGACAGCCGGGACCCCTGCGATCGCAGTAGCATTGCAGCTTTCTCCCTGCTCACCAGGCACGGCACTGTACATTGTATAGAGGTTGAGCTTGGTGTCACAGTCAGCCTCATTCACTTCTATGGGGCTGCACCTAAGGCCATGTGACCAATGACTTGGCCTAGGGAAAGCTGTGAGAAGGTCGCAGCACTTTTGCCAGCACTACTGCCTTCTGGAACAGCTGATTGGCAGAGGGCTAAGGTGTCGGACCCCCACCAGTCAGATACTGATGACTTATGCAATGGATCATCAGTATTTAAGTCTCTGAAAACACCTTAAAACTATTAACACTTCTATTTTTGAAAGCATTCTTACTTTCCATATATGTTCATACGTATAGTTTTACAGTATTTGGGGGATATTAGATATATGTGGGATATAAAACATGACGTTAAAGCCTGGATTCTCCCATTGTGGTTTCCTTTCTCTCTTAAAAGGATTACACAAAGGTGATCTTGACTTTATTTCTAAAGAATTGCTGCTTTACAATAATGTAATGTGAAATCTAGTTTTACCAACTGTCTGGACATACGTACGTCTTCGTGTTATTTGTACTTTTTTCTGGTATAATATTACAAAGCTCATCCATCAGTAGAAGGCAGGTAATAATGACTGGTCTACAGGCTGACTGTCCTGCTGGAGACTAGATAGGCAGCATTACACCACTGACAGCAGAGACTCACTCACACACACCATCTCACACTCATAGTACTTTTAGTGTAGACTCTAATACAGATTTATCATTGATCTGGGTTCATTATGTCCTTGGGGACCCTGTAAATGCTGGTTTGTTTTTGAAAATGATGATTTCTGATGTTGTGATTTTCAGGTATTTGGAAACTGGTCTTTTGGAACAATCGTGTTCACTACATTAGTGTTTACAGTCACATTAAAGGTAAGGTCATCGTTTTCTGTATATGTTGACTTTTGGTGGCTTTCCTTCAAAGTCCAGTTAACATTAAAGAAGAACTCCCGCAAAAAAAGTTATTCCATGTCCTGCTAGAAATGTACATGATGTAATCTGTAGTAAATGTCATTTTCTTACCAGTAGCTGAATTTTTAGTCATATCATCCTGAAGTTTCTTATCTGTGTCATGTGACTAGGAATTAGACCCACCAACTCGCACAGCACCTTATGTTTGGACAGGAAGTCTAAATCTCTATGCATTCCTATGGGAGCCTCACTTTCAGTCTCATAGGGATGAATAGAGCAGTTACTGGCTTGCTGTCCTGGGTCAGTTGGAGGTCAGGGAGTTGGTCACATGACCCAGGTACAATAAGAAGAGAGGGAAACTCTCAATTTCAGCCTAAGAAAATGACATTCACTACAGATTATATCATGCCACCTTTCTAACAGGTCAGAGAATAAATTTTTTTGCGAGAGTTCTTCTTTAAGCTAAAGGTTATAGGGCAGGAGCCTACGCGTTTCTTCTTGTGTGAATTTCTCATCTTTAGAGTCTATAGCTGGCCATACACATTCAATAGCTATCTCTCCCGATTCCCTTATACACATATTCGGTTCGGCCAAGTGTGCGTATATGTTTTCAATTGGGAAAGAGAAGACACCTGGTGGTTATCTTCTAAGAAAACAAAAAGGTTGCTTAAAAATATTCACTTCATCTGATCATTCTCTTCCCCTTACATCATCTGTTGGGAGAGAGTCAGGAGTTCCCCATACTCATTTGACTGTGTATATGGGGTCTTAAAGGGAACCTGTCAGCTCTGAAACACCTTCCAAACTAGAGTAAGCATTGTATAATGTAGGTGACGTCGAGTCTGGTTATGTAATTTTTATCTTCATACTCTCTTCCATTCCAACACTGCGCTCCCACAAACCAGCAGTAAAATGCACTCACTGGACTCCAGTTCTCACTCACATAATGGAGAGGACTCAAAGAAGAGTCCTGTCAATGTAGTTTACTGCTGGTTTGTGGGAGCACAGCGTCGGAATGGAAGTGAGTATGAAGATAAAACGTACATATTCGGATTCAGCATCACTTACACTATACACCGCTTACTCTAGTTCAGGGGGTGTTTCAGAGATGACAGGTTCCCTTTAAGTCTATTTAGGTGTAGTTAACCACTTCCCTACAGCCACCAGGTTTCTGCTGTTTTACGGACACCTGGAGACAATGTCTACGATCTGCATTATCAACATTGAACCTCTCAGATGCCATAGTCAATTGGCACTTCGGCATCTGGGCCCAAACTGCTCCCCTCCTTCTCTGTGGTACACCCGAGCCTTCTAAAGGGAGACTCTCCTATAGACTGCAATGTTAAATTATTTTAATCTGGGGGAGAAGCGATCTGATGATTATTTGCTCAATTCCTTTAGTGGGGTTTTTAAAAAGTCGGGAAAAAAAAGTGAAAAACATTTCTAAAAGTTACAAAAATTCAAATCGCCCCTTTTTTCCCTCCTGATAAAAGTAACCATTGTCTAGGATGGCAAAATCCTTTTAAAATAAAAAGTCGTCAAATACACGCCAAATGGTATCAGTAAAAACTACCGATTGCCCTCACACAGCTCTTTAGATGTAAATATAAAGAAGTAACTTTTTCTAAAAAAGTATTAAAACAAAAGAAAAGCTATGAAAATATGGTAAAGCTGTAATCGCTTAGTAATGAAGTGGTTAAAGAGGATCTGTCACCATCAAATGCTGTTCAGGCAGCAGGTTATAGAGCAGGAGGAGCTGAGCAGATTGATATATAATTTTGCATAGGAAGATTCAGCAAAACTTGTAATTTATACATTTAAAAGGGTTTTTCAAGATCTTAATACTGATGACCGATCCTCAGAACCAGGACCCCCACCGATCAGCTGTTTGAGAAGGCGCTGGCACTCACCAAGCACACCGCCGTCCATTTGATAGCGGCTGTGTTTGTTAGCTCAGTATAAAAAATCTTGCAAAACCCCTTTAGGACACCTGCACTCGTTGTGGAATATGCACAGAAAAAAACGGATCGTATTACAGTACCAGCAAAGTGTGTAAGATTACACAAATCTCGTGTACACTTTGCGGATTGCTTCTGGGCAGAAATTGACCTGCATTGCAGGTTTCCAAGTCCGGAACATGTCAATTATATTTGCGGTTTTAGCTGTGGATTTCACCCTTTTCAATGGAAATGCGAGATCTGCAGCAAAACCGCATCAAATCCACACCAAAATCCACAATTAGACATTGCTGCAGAAAACCACTTAAATCCTCACGGAAATTTATGTGGATCTTATGTGAGTTCATCTGCTCCTGTGCAGGTAGCCTAAAATCTCTGCTCTTTCTGGGCTCATTTGTACACGGGCCATCTTATCCGTGATTGATAGCATTCCCTGTGTATACATAGTTGTCTGTCACTGATCAGGTCGTCCCTGTGTACAAAAGAACCGTACAAAGAGATTTTGGCTACTTTCACACTAGGGTCTCAATACTGGAAAAAACGCTTCCTTTTTGTCCCCATTCGTTGTCAGTGGGACGAACACAACAGAGTGCTCCAAAATACATTATGTTCCGTTTGGTTCCGTTCTCATACTGGAGAGCAAACCGCAGCAAGGGGGCAGTTTTCTTTCCATCCTGTGATGCGGATCTGTCATGACCCACATTGTAAGTCAATGGGGACGGATCCGTTTTCTCTGACACAAATAGAAAAACCGATCCATCCCCCATTGACTTTCAATGGAGTTCATGACGGATCCGTCTTGGCTATGTTAAATATAATACAACCGGATCCGTTCATGGTTGTATTATCAGTAACAGAAGCGTTTTTGCTGAACCCTGCCGAATCCAGCAAAGACGCTGGTGTGAAAGTAATCTTAAATGTATAAATTACACGTCATCTTAATGGCTGGCCTAACACAGGAAATATATGAAGCCAACCTCTCCTGATCTGTGAATATATCTCTTTTACAGCTTGCATTAGATACTCGATACTGGACGTGGATGAATCATTTGGTCATATGGGGCTCATTGGCCTTTTACGTCATCTTCTCCATATTTTGGGGAGGAATCATTTGGTAAGTATTGAAAATAGCACAATTTACTAGAAGCTGAATATAACAAATGGAAATTGTAGTGCAATTATTGGTCAAAATTAGAGATGAGCGAATCTTCAAAGGTTCGTTTCGGCGAATATTCTACGAATTTATAAAGATTTGTTCTTAACCCTTACACTCCCAGCGCCGTACATGTACGGCGCAAAAATCGCTGCCGCAAGTCCCAGCGCCGTACATGTACGGCGCTCTGATCGGGCGGGTGCAGGAGCTGCGCTTGCCCGATCAGCGGCGGGGGTCCGGCTGTGCCCAAGTGCCGGACCCCTGCTGAATGCGCCAGCATCGGTGAAAAACACCGATGCCGGCGCATTAACCCTTCATGTGCCGCGGTCAGCGCTGACCGCGGCACATGCGGTGTGCGGGAGACTAAAGACTTCAGGATGGCGAGCGGGGGGGGGCCATCGGGTCCCCGCGCTGCTGTGACGGGGACCCGATGGCTCTGATAGCAGCCCGATGCCTTCCTTAGGCATCGTGGCTGCTATCCCTGCGTTCCTGTGCGATCCGGCCCCTGGATCGCACAGGAAGCAGGCTGTAAGTGTATTACACTGAGTAATACACTTACAGCCAATGCATTACAATACAAAAGTATTGTAATGCATTGCAAAGGGGATCAGACCCCCAAAAGTTAAAGTGGAAAAAAAAGTTAAAAAATAAAGTTTCCTAAAAAAAAAAATAATAATAAAAGTTTCAAGTAAAAAAAAAAAAAAGCCATTTTCCCAAAAAAGCTAAAAAAAATTGTAAAAAAAAGGTAAAAAAAGAAAGATAAACATATTAGGTATCGCCGCGTCCGTATCGACCGGCTCTATAAAAATATCACATCATCCACCCCGCCAGGCGAATGCTGGAAATTTTTTTTTAAAAAACGTGCCAAAACAGACATTTTTTGGTCACCTTCCCTTACAAAAAGTGTAATAGCAGGCGATCAAAAAGGCGTATTTACCCCAAAATGGTACCAATCAAACCGTCATCTTGTCCTGCAAAAACGATACCCTACCTGAGACAATCGCCTGAAAACTGAAAAAAATATGGCTCTTTGAAAATGGCAACACAAAAAAAAGATTTTATTCTGTTCTAAAATACATCTAATGTGTAAAACTTTCCAAAAATAAAAAAGTTACACATATTGGGTATCGTCGCGTCCGTAACAACCTACTCTATAAAAATATTACATGAGATGGCCCCCTAGGCGAATGCTGAAAAAAAAAATGTAAAAAAACTTGCCAAAACAGACATTTTTTGGTCACCTTCCCTTACAAAAAGTGTAATAGCAGGCGATCAAAAAGGCGTATTTACCCCAAAATGGTACCAATCAAACCGTCATCTTGTCCTGCAAAAAACGATACCCCTACCTGAGACAATCGCCTGAAAACTGAAAAAAATATGGCTCTTTGAAAATGGCAACACAAAAAAAAGATTTATTCTGTTCTAAAATGCATCTAATGTGTAAAACTTTCCAAAAATAAAAAAGTTACACATATTGGGTATCGCCGCGTCCGTAACAACCTGCTCTATAAAAATATTACATGAGATGGCCCCCTAGGCGAATGCTGAAAAAAAAAATTTAAAAAAACTTGCCAAAACAGACATTTTTTGGTCACCTTCCCTTACAAAAAGTGTAATAGCAGGCGATCAAAAAGGCGTATTTACCCCAAAATGGTACCAATCAAACCGTCATCTTGTCCTGCAAAAACGATACCCTACCTGAGACAATCGCCTGAAAACTGAAAAAAATATGGCTCTTTGAAAATGGCAACACAAAAAAAAGATTTTATTCTGTTCTAAAATGCATCTAATGTGTAAAACTTTCCAAAAATAAAAAAGTTACACATATTGGGTATCGCCGCGTCCGTAACAACCTGCTCTATAAAAATATTACATGAGATGGCCCCCTAGGCGAATGCTGAAAAAAAAAATTTAAAAAAACTTGCCAAAACAGACATTTTTTGGTCACCTTCCCTTACAAAAAGTGTAATAGCAGGCGATCAAAAAGGCGTATTTACCCCAAAATGGTACCAATCAAACCGTCATCTTGTCCTGCAAAAACGATACCCTACCTGAGACAATCGCCTGAAAACTGAAAAAAATATGGCTCTTTGAAAATGGCAACACAAAAAAAAGATTTTATTCTGTTCTAAAATGCATCTAATGTGTAAAACTTTCCAAAAATAAAAAAGTTACACATATTGGGTATCGCCGCGTCCGTAACAAACCTGCTCTATAAAAAATATTACATGAGATGGCTGCCCAGGTGAATGCTGTAAAAAAATTTTTTAAAAACTATGCCATAACAGCCATTTTTTTCACCTTGCCTCACAAAAACTGTAAATAACAGGCGATCAAAAAGTCTTATGTACCCCAAAATGGTACCAATGAAAACATCACCTCGTCCTGCAAAAAATGAGCCCTCACATAAGACAATAACTCAAAAAAATAAAAATCAATGGCTCCCGCAAACCAATCCATCAAAATCTGTGCTGCAAAATCCATATGGCGCTCCTTCTGTTTCTGAGTCCTGCCCATGTACCCCCACAGCAGTTTACCACCACATATGGGGTGTTGCCGTATTCAGGAGAAAATGGGGAACAAATTATGGTGTGCTTTTATCTTGTTACCCCTTGTGAATATGAAACATTTGGGGCTTAAAGCAACATTTTTATTGGAAGAAATTAAACTTTTCATTTTCACAGCCAAGTGTTTCCAAATTCCATAAAAACGCTTAGGTGGTCAAAGTGGCCAGTATCCCCCTTAATATATTCTTTGAAGGGTGTAGTTTCCAAAATGGGGTGACTTTTTTGAGAGTTTCACTGTAGGGGTACGTCAGGGTCTCTGCATTACAAAATGGTGCCTAAACCATTCTAGCAAATCTGCCTCCAAAATCCTATGGCGCTCCTTTACTTCTGCCACTGCCACAAACCCATAGAGACGTTACCACACATATGGGGTATTTCTGTAAACTGCAGAATCAGAGTTAATGTTAATTGAGGTTTAGTTTGCTGTTAACCCTTGATGTTTTGCAAGAAAAAAATTATTAACATGGAATAATCTACCAAAAAAGTGAAATTTTGAATTTCACCTCCATTTCCATTCATTCTTGTGGAACACCTCAAAGGGTTAACAAGTTGTAACAGCAGTTTTTTATAATTTGAGGGGTGTAGTTTCTAAAATGGGGTCATTTATTGGGTGGTTTCCATTATGTAAGCCCTCAAAATCACTTTATATCTGAATTGGTGCTTAAAAAAATGGTTTTGGAAATTTTGTTGAAAATTTGAAAAATGGCTTCTAACTTCTAAGCCTTCTAACATCCCAAAAAAGTAAAATGACATTTATAAAATGATGCCAACATAAAGTTACATATGGGGAATGTAAAATAATAACTATTTTGGAGGTATTACTATGTATTTTGAAAGTAGATAAACTGAAATTTTGAAATTTGCAAATTTTTCCAAATTTTTGGTAAATTTGGTATTTTTTTATAAATAAAAATGAAATATTTTGCCACAAATTTACTACTATCGTGAAGCACAATATGTGACGAGAAAACAATCTTAGAATGGCCTGGATAAGTAAAAGATTTCCAAAGTTATTACCACATAAAGTGACACATGTCAGATTTGCAAAAAACGGTCTGGGATTTGAGGTGAAAAGTGGCCCGGTACTGAAAGGGTTAATACGAATTTATTCGGTCAAAGTTGAGTTAAACAATATTCATTATTCTGGTCGTGTTCTGCGAACATGCCCGCACAAATAATGAACATACAATCTAATTGTTGTTAAAGGTACGCTACTGAGCTGAGCGTTCAACGTGCATACGAATCCTTAGCGTACTATTGTCTCGCGATTGCAGGTGACTAGGTTCTTCCCGGGCTTTTTGTCGCTCTAACCCATCCACCGCGAAAATTTCCGCACAAATAACAAACATACAGTAAAAGTATGCTACGTAACTGAATCCGTACACATTAGCGTACAAATTATCAGATGCCTACGTAGCATTGGCGTACAAAGATTTAAAGGGAACCTGTCATCTCCGAAACACCCCCTGAACTAGAGTAAGTGTTGTATAATGTAAGTGATGCTGAATCCGAATATGTAAGTTTTATCTTCATACTCGCTTCCATTCTGACGCTGTGCTCCCACAAACCAGCAGTAAAATGCACTCAGTGGATTCTTCTTTGAGTCCTCTCCATTATATGAGTGAGCACTGGAGTCCAGTGAGTGCATTTTACTGCAGGTTTGTGGGAGCACAGAGTCAGAATGGAAGCGAGTATGAAGATAAAACTTACATAATCGGATTCAGCGTCACTTACACTATACAACACTTACTCTAGTTCAGGGGGTGTTTCGGAGGTGACAGGTTCCCTTTAAGAACATTTAAAGGGAACCTGTCATCTCCAAAACACCCCGTGAACTAGAGTAAGGGGTGTATAGTGTAAGTGATGTTGAGTCCGGTTATGTAATTTTTATCTTCATACTCACTTCCATTCTGATGCTGCGCTCCCGCAAACCTGCAGTAAAATGCACTCACTGGACTCCAGTGCTCACTCACATAATGGAGAGGACTCAAAGAAGAGTCCTGTCAATGCATTTTACTGCAGGTTTGTGGGAGCACAGCGTCGGAATGGAAGTGAGTATGAAGATAAAACTTACATATTCGGATTCAGCATCACTTACATTATACAACACTTACTCTAGTTCAGGGGGTGTTTCGGAGATGACAGGTTCCCTTTAAGATTCGTACGGAGCAAATCTGAAAACATCCGGATTCGCTTCGGAGTAGGAAATAACGAAGATTCGTAACGAATCTACAAAGCATCGAATAGATTCGCTCATCTCTAGTCAAAATATAAAATATACCCCTTCACCACTTGTATACTAGCCGTGCCAGAAGGTCAGAAGCCCCCCATACACATGTCAGCTGATCTGCTGAAATCGCTTTATTCTTATGTGTGTGAGAAGTATTGTGTATCCTACTTTGATTTCATCTCACATGAACCAGAACAGTGTGAATTATCTGGGTCTGCTCTTACATTATCCCCTTGTTTGGATCTCTTCTAGGCCGTTCCTCAGACAGCAGCGAATGTACTTTGTGTTTTCTCACATGCTGACATCCGTGTCAGTTTGGCTTGCCATAATTCTGCTGATTTTTATAAGTCTTTATCCAGAAATATTGCTGATCATTGTAAGGAACCTTAAGAATGCAGGCCAAAAGGTAAGACGTGCGGAATGTGATCTAGCTAATAGTTTTTGGGGTTTTTTTGTTTTTTTTTATTGAAAACCTACATCTTTGAACAGATGATTTTAAAGTCAAATAAAGACCTCTACTATTACGGACAGCCACAGATGTAGTCTCATAGGGTAATAAGTCTTCCTGGCTGTGAGGGTTGTAAGAAGTTTAAAACGTTCAGGAAAATAGTGTTGAGAAATGTTGCAAATTCACCATTGACAGAGCGGGATCTGTTACAACGTCCCCCTTTATGGTAAATTAAATTTAAAGAAAAGCTGTCATCTATTCACTTTGCTCATTTACAGCATGGATTCTGCAGCAGCTAGATGTTAGGAAAATTGCTGGTGATCCAATGTTGCTACATCGGGTGCAGGGATATACTTCATTTTCTACTTAAAGAGGACCTTTCATGGATTTTTTTAGTTTAATAAACTACCTTTACTTGCCGGTACCCTCTACTGATGCTGCTGTCCTTGTTCTTTTTTTTCAAATACGCCCCGCTGTGGCCCCCCTGCAGTTTTCTCGCCTAGTATATTAATACTGAGCAGCGGTACAGGGAGGAGGAGACACCAGCTTTTCCCAGTGGGCGTCTCCTTCTCCCTGTATGTGCCGTGGGAGAAAAAGCAGCTCACCTTCTCCCTGCCTGTGACAGGCCAGGGAGAAGGAGACGCCCACTGAGAAACCTTAGCGTCTCCTCCTCCTTGTACCAATGCTGAGTATTAACATACTGGCCATGAAAAATTCGTGGGAGCATGCAAGGGTTATTTGAAAAAAAGAACAAGGGTGGCAGCATCAACGGAGGGTACCCGCAAGTAAAGGTACTTAATTAAACAAAATTCAATGAAAGGTCCTCTTTTAAAGGGGTATTCCTATCTCACAAATGTAGTTTGTATAGTTAGCTATAGCCATACCAATATTATTACTAATAGAATGTAATTATATAAAATGTACCGTTTAGAAGATTTCCCTATTTGTATATCCAT
>ONZH01023351.1:0-29933 GCA_900303285.1 Rhinella marina
CCTCCGGGAAAGGGGGTGGACTTCTGCGCCATCATGAGACGAATCCACAAATCAGTCGCCTTGACTCCCCAACCGATGTCCGGATGAAGAGACAAGCGCCGGCGGAACTCCTCATCATAGCGCCACTAGGCCGAACCGCCATGAGACTTGAAGGCGCCATAAATAGAATCCATATAAACGAAGAGGTCGGGCGACCTCTCCGGGTGTTTGAGGGCCATGACGTAACCCAGAACAGCGAAAGCTTGCATCCAATTTCCTATGGTCTTAGCCACTTTCACTCACCTATCTATCATCCTTTCAGCATTCGGCCGACGTTCCTTGTCAACCGTATGCTGATCTAAAGATATCAGGGACCATATATCTACGTATTGATTGGCCCAAATCTTAGACTTAGTGTCCTCATCCAGGTGAGCACCTAGTGGGCTTAACCCGCAGAACAGGGATTCCTTATGATCACTGGCTCTTACAATCGAGGGCTTCTGAGGTGGAGGAGTCCCTGATTCTAGTTGCGACAACAGCGCTCTGAGGACTGGCACGATGGCCTGCCCAGCCGTACTAGCCCCACCTCCCCAAGCCCCAGTGAAGTTGAACTCACCAGTCTGCGAAGTAGTAGGGACGACGGGACTCTGCGCTGACGGACCTGCTGCGGGAACCGTGCTGGACGCTCCATCCACGCGGGACGACCCACTGGCCGCTCGATGGTGCTCGCGACAACTGCGAGGGGGGGATCGACTGGACCCGGAGCCAGAGGAGGACACTTCTGAGGAAGAAGGAGATCGCCATCTGGAAGAACGAGAACGCGCCGACCTGCAACTTCGCCTGGAGGCTCTGGAAGCATGGCGGGAACAGCGATGCCTGCACGATTCCGACCTGCGTCTGTGACGGCGGTCGGGCACCACAGGGGATCTGGACCGCGAGCGAGGCCTGGAGTGGCCGTCCGAGCGGGTAGCCCTTGATCTAACCTTTGGGGGGTTATTGCTGACAGCCTGCTGTGCAGGGGCCTCATCCACCGGCACAGATACATGCCGTGCCTCAGGGGGAACAGGGGACAAAATAGGGGGAGGAGGAGTCTGCAGCACAGTCTCCCCAAGGGGGGCCGCAATACCCTCATTAGGGGGCACAGTTACACTAGGCACATCATTGGTGGCCAGTGGCTCCTCATTAGAGAAAGAAACAGAGGCATTGTGACCCATGATGGCAGTATATAGCGCGGGCAGTGAAGATCTACGTACACTGCCGCGCTCAGCAACCGGAAAAGGAGGGGGCGGAGCTAGGGTTGGCGCCGCAGGCCGCGCTGAGGCCAGGCCTTGCGGCGCATGAGACGAGGACCTTCGGCGCCCTCTGGTGGTAGGAGCGTCGCGCGCTCCCACCGATGACGCAGACGGGCTCAGCCGGGCGGGGGGACGCGATGGCCTAGTCGTCCTCCGGACTACCGGCCCAGCAGGGGCAGAAGGTAAGGAGCTGGCCTGGGCAACCACAGGGGCGGGCAGGGCAGGGGAAGAGGAGTCAGAGGCCTGTAGACCCGCTATCAAGCAGGTCAGGAAGGCCGGCTCACTGGCAATACGCGCTGCCAAAGCAGCCAGAACCTCTTGATCCGCCATCAACACTGACACAGCTCACCCAGCTCTCGTCAAAGTGCGGGAGAAAGAGGCCCAGACCTAGCCCACCAGGCTATTTAAAGCCATGGCTGTACCATCTCCTCAGCCAATCACCAAAGAGGGGGGAGGCGTAACACTACCTAATACTTCCTCTTGTAATTCAACCGTGCACAACCCCGCAGGGGGATGAACTCTCCCGTCTGCTCCTTATTAACCCTTTCAAAACCACTGCCCAGCAATCCCTATTGCCTCACCGAAAAACGCCTCGGCAATTCAAAAACAAAAAAACTGTGCAATTATTGTAAATACACAGGCAGAGTCCAGATGAGGATTCAGGTGAAGAATATCCCACCACATGGTAAGGTCTTGCCAATACGTTTTACCACTGTAGGGCCAAAAAGGAATTTTCTGTTCAGATGGTTATCACTCATCATTTCAGGTAAATCACCCAGGTGAGTGAAGAAGGCATGCCTAGCTACTCAGCCACATCTATACTGGGGGTTCTTTGGTACTTCAGTTGTTCTTGCAGAAGGAAAAAGGATTGGCATACATTGTTTGTCCAACAAGTATTGGAGGAGACTGTGACATTATGTTTCCTCTCAAATGGAGCCGACTGGTGCCTGGCTTCAGATATTGCTTGTAGAGTCGGTGGCATTTCCAGTGCTTGTTGATAGATGATGTTTGGTTAGGCTGGTGTATGATGATGAAGATGATGTGATGACAACTGTGACATTATAGAAATTTGCCTAACAAAATAATATAAGAATAGGTAGAATTTGTCACAGTCTTACTTATGGCACATGGAGAAGACGTCTTCCTTACACTGCAGGACGCTGGTGGTGATGATGATGGTTTTGCCAGTAAAACACATGTAATACATGAAGAATTCTGTCCACCGTCCTGTCCATGCAGGCCACATCACTGAGAACATCCAAGAAATAGTTCTTCTTTCTGTGATACTTTTCTCTGTGCCTCTTTACTTTGTCTCTATATTCTTGGTTATTTATGAGGCCTTTCAGCTTCATTAAAACGTACTCCGAAGAGATATTAATGGCTGTCTTAAGGACATACCTTTCCAGCCAGAACATTTTTATCCAAAATAAACGCAGTCAGTCGAGAGAATCAACCAACCAAATCACCTGCTGAGCAAGAAGTGATTGAGGAACGTCAGTGATCAAGAACCTTCAGAACTCACAGCAGTGACATCACAATTTGGGTGACATCACCAAGCTGGTTACCATAGCAACCAAATAGCTAAATCTCCTATTATTTATGGTAATCTACCTATACCAGCAGTATATTTCCTACTATAGTTTATCACACATCATTCTGATTTTATGTCAAATGAACATTGGTGGCTTCAGTGTCTAGCCGCTAGTGGTAATATCAGAAAAGCATGGCGGACTGCACTTCTTTCTTACCTTCCATAACAATACATATTTTATTACATGAACATACAGTATATTAGGATAAAATGGCATCTTTTGCTTCCAGTTAGGACTTAGTGCTGCTCTCACCGGTCTGCCAATTACAGTGTGTGTTGATATTATCTGCTTGTAGAGCGCTTATTGTATAATCCTTGCAGCCCATCCTAGAGAAGAGTCACGCACTACCTGAAAAGAGTCCCGGTTATTCTTCTAGGGAGATAGCAACCACTCATCTATGGGTGGGCAGGAGCTCATGAATAACGGTGTCACTTCTCAGGCTCAGGCAGGCCATGACTCTTATCCAGCATGAGCTACAAGGGTTATGTGGCTGCCCATACTGAGGTTAGTATAAAGTTGATAACAAGTTCCCATTAAATGGGGCACAGTACAAAGGAACTGACTACCTCAATGTTGGTCGGATAATTACAACAACAAAGATTTGTAATGTGCTTTTGTCATACCAGGGACTCAGGGACGGTTGAGGAGCAGGGGAGTCAGTGGCCGCCATATAGACACTCATACCCAACACCCACTAAAGTCAATTTCATAGACACCAGTTTACCTCCTAGTGTATTTTTGGAATGTAGGAAGAAACCCACACAACTACAGGGAGAACATATAACCCCATGATGATGTTGTTCTTGGTCAGATTTGAACCCAAGGCCCCAGTTCTGCAAAGCAATCATAGAAGTCACTGTGCTGCCCGTGAGGCATCAGGGAGAATGTACACAGTGATGTCTGCTTATTTCAAGAGGAATCTTCCCACATCATATAGATGGAGCAGCTGTCCAGTCGGGGATGGACTTTAAGTTATTCATTTATATTTGCATAGCTCACAGTAACCACAGTGTTATAAGGAATCATTTACTTTTTTGATGTACGAAAGAAGTGATCTATGCAAATGCTTTCTGCTCAGGGGTGTGAGAAGTAATCATAGGGCTGCACTCCACCATGACCTTATTCAGGAGGAAGTTCAGAACATGAAAAACATTATTTTGATACATGGTGATGTTACAGTACTGGGATAATGCACAGAGCAATATCACAGCACAGGGCTAATGTACACAACGATGTTACAGCATAGGGATAATGTACACAGTGATATCACAGTACAGGGATAATACACGCAGTAATATCAGAGCTTCAGAATACAGAGTTTGGCTATATCAGGCGCTCCCATAGAGAATGAATGGACAGGCAGTGCACATACATGACCTGCCACTCTTTTAGGACACGGGAAAGGGACCCTTGTTTTGCTGATTGCGGTGGCCCAGCGGTCAGAGCCCCAACAATCAGTTACAGTTCCCCTATCCACTTATAAACTTGCCACAACCGCTTTAGACTTGACTCATTATTTCCTGAACCACTACATTGCACCTGTCATGGGCAGTGAGTGTGGACCCACTATACCAACTAGCAGGTTTGGCTTTGGGCTATCTTTAAAGGGAACCTGTCACCTCCTAGACCGAAATTAAACTGTTAGCAGTACCTTATAGTACGTTGCAGTGTGATGCAGATAGATATCTTCATAGGGGCAAGCGATGCATCTAAGTATGTAAAATCCATCTTTTATTCCACCAGCGCGCGCTTTCCTGAGTCACTCCTGAAGTCAAGGGGGCAGCGGCCTAGCTTCTTCAAGTCAAGCTAGCCACTCCCCTCTTGTAAGTGAGTGACACCTCCGGCAGTTCACATCAGCGGCGCTTTCCTCATTACTGCGCATGCGCGCATCGGCAAGCGCGCGATCCCGGCTCCGGCAGTTCACATCAGCGGCGCTTTCCTCATTACTGCGCATGCACGCATCGTCAAGCGCGCTCGCTTGCCGATGCGCGCATGCGCAGTAAAGAGGAAAGCGCCGTCGATGTGAACAGCCGGAGCCGGGATCGCGCGCTTGCCGATGCGCGCATGCGCAGTAATGAGGAAAGCGCCGCTGATGTGAACTGCCGGAGGTGTCACTCACTTACAAGAGGGGAGTGGCTAGCTTGACTTGAAGAAGCTAGGCCGCTGCCCCCTTGACTTCAGGAGTGACTCAGGAAAGCGCGCGCTGGTGGAATAAAAGATGGATTTTACATACTTAGATGCATCGCTTGCCCCTATGAAGATATCTATCTGCATCACACTACAACGTACTATAAGGTACTGCTAACAGTTTAATTTCGGTCTAGGAGGTGACAGGTTCCCTTTAAGGACATTATCCTAGCAATCCCTTGGTCCTCACCCTTTAACCCCTATACCGGGATCTGGACTCCATTGCAGAGGAGCCACCAGGCCACTACCTCTTGAGATAGCCCTGGTGTAGTTAGCAGCTGACCCAAGGGACTCAGAGACACTGGTGCATAGCACCAAGGAATCAGGCAATAGGTGTAGTCTGTCTGGGCAGACATGCGTAATCCAAATAGGAAATCCGAGGTTGGGGCAGACTGCAAGGATCAGGATGATAGGCAATGATCAGGACAGGAAATGTGAGAGCAGGGTCAATAGTCAGACAAGAGAATGATACACGGATTGTCAGACAGCAAAACGCACCTTCGCTGGTTACTAGACACTAGGAAACCTAAAAGTTCAGGCACCCTCCTACTGAGGAGGATGCCTTAAGTTCCCAGGGACAGCCATTCATTGGCTGGGAAGCATTTGGACGTGTTTGCTGGCCCTTTAAGAGACAAACAGTGAGCATGCACATGCTCTAGGGAACAGGCCAGAAAGTCTTTCAAAGCGCATGCAGTTGTGAGATGGGAAAACAGCTCTCATTGTCTGAACACTGTTTGTGTAAATTAAGTTAAATATCTGGACTGACATTTTGCTGTTTGGCCACAAGATGCTGCTGTTTCCTAAACACAACTACAGACTGCATATTTTTCCATATTCATGAGAGGTGGAGTTACAAGTGCCTGGAGAAGAAGAGATAGAGCAGTCATCTTGGGGAGAGCTTGGAAGCGGATCCAGGACCTGTGTGTGAGGAGGATCCATCGACATCCAGGTGTGGTAGCATCCCTCATTGACCAGAACTGCAGCTAAGTGAAGCTAATTGTATCCCTGATCCTGTCCAGAGGAATGAGGATTGTTTCCAGGAACGCTGATGAGAGCTGAGAAGCAAAGCAACATACACTCCCACACAATGCTTGTTGGAGAGGCATTTTTGGGTCATAGTCACCAGTGGATGCAGAGCAGACCGGGGTCGGTAAGACTGATTGTGCACGCACTTCATTACAGTGTTGGCAACTAGGATCCTAGAGACTGAGACCAGGCCTGTAGTTAGTTAGATAGGATTTTCGTTTGTGTCAGGCCACAAATGTTGCTGACTGTTCATTGGACTCCACAATTTAAAGTGACATTTAACACTGGAGAGCTGATAAACTTCCCCACAAACTCAAGCCCGGCTGGTGTTTTGGCCCAGAAGGAATACTCAGGAAGGTGCTACAAGACCAGTTATGGGAGGTGGAATACTGTACAGCACTGTAAGATTGTAAGCTGTTGTGCTGCACTGCAGGCTAGCCCGTACCACACACCCAAACAGTTATTCTTGACTTATAGGGTAATAACAGGTAAGGTGTGGCTGTTTAGTTGTGTCCGCCAGTAGGTAAATTACCGCACTTTCCTCTGGTATCCATCAGAGGGCACCATGCTGTGCAGCACAAGGGTCTCAGCCTTCAGGCTTGTTGCACAGTATGGTTGCTGGGTGCAGCAGAGTCAGTTTAGATCAGACATTGTGGAGTAACAGGAACTGGGCTTATTGGAACATGCATGCAATAACTGAAGGTCACCTTACAGACAGGAAAAAGAAATCAGTGAGTTTACCTTAATGTACAGGAAATACAACACACCATAGAAATGCATAGAGGGAGACTACAGGTAAGCATTAGTAACAGCGACATCTAGTGTCACAACAATAAACTGCAGTCTTTCTAGCAATAGACTAAGCTGTAAGCTGTTGCATCTCCAACAGGGCTAGGTGTACATACATTTATTGTGTGTTCCCAGCATTTGTGGTTGTGCTCATTCCCACGTTTAAGTAAAAAACTGTTTTGCCAAAAGCTGGTGCTGAGGTTTCCTTGTTCACGACTTCCCTGTACCCTGTGGAGGCTACCCTGGTACATGGCTTACACAGTCCTGAGCTTGCAGAAAGATATAGTCTGTGTTGGCAGCTGGGAGCACTGTCGGCTATAAGGGAAGGAGCAGGAGCACAGCTGCAGGTAGGGACCGGCTTAGTAAATGATCCAGTGTCTGTGCCCATAGAAGAGAGCAGGAGGACGGAGTGCATGGGCCAGCAGCATAACACCATCAATGTCTTCAACTAATAAGGGACCCTGTCTTGCCAACTCTCAGCATCCCTTAACACCATGGGCACCCCAACCATCACCAGGCAAGCGAACCCCAAGGCCAAGATGTGCTTTTCTCATCACTGCCTGGCCGAGGGAGCACCAGTATTGGGAGTACTCCTACTCCCATCCTCCACCACACCCCTGCGACTTTCTGCACAGGGATAGTCAGCGATGTTACAGTACAGGTTAGAAAGACATAATGTCACAGTGATGTCAGAGTGGAGTAATAATGTACGCAGTGGTATCACAGTGCAGGGACAATGTACACATTGATGTCACAGTACAAGTATAATATGCATAGTAATATCACAGTACAGGGATAGTGTATATAGTAATGTCACAGTGCAGGGATAATGTATACAGTGACATCACAGTACAGAAATAATGTACACAGTGATGTCACAGGGCAGGGATAATAAACACAGTGATGTCAGAACACAAGATCATATGTGAGAGACATTCAGTGTCGTACATAGACACAGGACTGAAGGGTTTCCACCTAAATAACTTTCAATGACCCTTAGGCCATTTTTCCACTGCCTCATTTACTAAAAGTTTTTCCTTTAGACGGTAGAGTCCTAGCCTGTCTCCGTGCAGGGTACGCCACTGCTATGTCATTTGTTCAGTTCTTAACATGATAATAGAAAGTGTGAAGCTGCATTTAAACCACAAGGGCACTCTGAAATACCATCAGGCAGGATAATCTGAGAATCTGTTCTGCACCAACATAAGAGAGGATTCTTTACTGTAAGAGCAGTGAGGCTACCAGTGGAGGTGGTGAACCCACTAAAAGAGCTAAAAAAGGGGCCTGGGTGTATTTTTGGAGCGTGATAATACTACTTATAGTTACTAAATGACTGGAGAAGAGTTGTCGATCCAAGAGGTTATTCTGATCACCAGATTTGTAGATTGCCAGATGAGCAGGGAAGGAATTTGATGAGGAAAATTGGCTACCTCATTAGGTCTTTTGCCATCCTCTGGATCAACATTCCAGGATACTAAGCTGAACAAGATGGGCGTTTGTCTTACAGTCTTAAAAACTATATTACCATGTTACTAAGACTATTTGACATTTTAGAAACATTGAGAAATAAATGCCATGATAGACCTTCCCTTTAAAGGGTTATCCCATGACTAATGCAAAAAATGAAAATAATACATAATCTGTTACATGACAACCTCTTTTTAACAAAGCTAGAACCAGCCATGTACCTTACATGGATCCAGAGATCTCCCCATTCATTGCGCCAATTGTTCTGCTAGATTGATTTTAAGCTGTCAGTTTAGGGGGTGTGTTCTTTCTGCTTTAGCTGATGGCAGTTGAAGGATGGAACTGAGCATGTGTGTCCACCTCAGTGAGGTGGGCAGAGAAATTCGAAAAACAGCAAACAGCACAGATAAATACATACAGATAGATTTCATGGAATAAATTAGTAGCAATGCTTTTTAATTACCTGCAATTACAAAAATATTCAGATGCAGGTGCTGATTTGAAAATTGTAGAATATTTTTTTTGTGAGACAACCCCTTTAAGATCTTAGTTGATGGTAATTGTTAATAGGTCATTCCCATCTTAGACTTTCATAGCTGAGATTAGAATAACCCTTGTAAGAGCCGACCATGGGTGGCTGGAGCTATGGAAACAGTCAAGCGGACTATGCTACACTGTTTCTGTAAGGCCAAGTTCACACTTCAGTTATTTCCATCAGTTATTGTGAGCCAAAACCAGGTGCGGATCAAAAACACAGAATAGGTGCAAATGTTGTCATTATACCTTATCTGTGTGTAGGCTTCACTATAACAGATGGAAATAACTGACCAAATAACTGAAGTGTGAACTTGGCCTTACTCCCATAACACTGATTGGAAAACTGAGATGGAACAACCCTTAGATATTCAATGAAATGTTCATATTCATTTTGTATTATAGATTAGAAACCACACAAACCTGTATATACCAAAGAGGTAACTTTATTTACAGTGCAGGTGTAGAATAAAAACTAGAAATGTAAGATCTAAAATATTCTGTACCACAAAATGGAATCACCTGTAAAAATAATATTCTATCATATAAAAAGTCAGTGCGCTGTACAGCTGTCAGGGGTCAGAAGCAGACTCAGGCATCGCCAGTTTATTGCCCCTGCAGAGAAGAGATTTACAACTCTGTACTTCAGGGAACTTTCATCCGGGCAGAAGATAAGAAGAAGGACTTGGATGTGATGACCTGCACTCGGCACGTGGGGCACGTCTGCTTCTTGCACAACCATTTTTCTATACACTGTGGAGGGAAACAGTGCAATGTTAACCTTGTAATCCATTTTATAATGTAGTTTTGATCACTGCTCTCTAAAATCTATTACATTTTTAATGAGAGGCTGGCAGAGGTCATCAGATATTGAAATCACTGCAAACCACAAGAAGCGTCACCTGAAGCTTCTGGGCGCCAAAGTAAGAAATGTCAGGGTCTTTAAGACCTTCTCATTCACCAGGGGCTGAGTGTGACTGCTACCTTTGCACACTCTATAGCTATTCCCCTGCAGCCCTGAAAATAGCATGTTGTATAAAGGACAATCTAATGACTATGCATTGTGCATTTAGGTCAGTACCAGTTCTTCTAACCCATGCCCTACTTTTTGTGCTCACAGTGACATAATTGCCTAGGACTGCTAACGTGCACACTGTGTACAAACAGCAATCAGCCAACAACTTGTGCTCAAGTAGCTTCATGAAATAGGTTTCCATGGTCAAGCTGATGCCGCAAGACAGTGATCACCATGTGCAATACGAAAGGCAGTTTGGTGTAAAGAACGCCGCCATTGGGCTCTGGGGTGGCAGAAACTTGTTCTCTGCAGTGATAAATCATGTTTCACTAACGGTCTGAATAATATCTGGCTTTGGTGGATGCCCAGAGAATGCTACCTACCAGAATGCATAGTGGATACTATAAAAGGCAAGGCGAGATAATGATATGATATTTCCATTGTCTTTATATCCATGTTAATGCTATAGCATACAAAGAAAATGTAGAATATTGTCTACCTTTGTCACAACAGTTTGGAGAAGACCTTTCCTGTTCCAGCATGACTGCGCTCCTGTGCACAAAGCAAGATCAATAAAGACATGGTCTCATTGGCTTGGTGCTGAGAGAATGAAGGGTCCTAGAAAGGGCAATTTGATTGAACTCCTTTGGGATGAACTAGACCGGAGATTGCAAGTCAGGCCTTCTCCTCCAGCATCAATGTCTGACCTTACAAATGCTCTTTGGGCTGAACGGGCAAAACAATCCCACAGACACATTCCAAAACCTTGTAGAAATCCCTCCTAGAAGAGTGGAGGATGTTACAGGTGCAAAAGCCCCAACTCCATATTA
Source organism: Rhinella marina (assembly GCA_900303285.1). Taxonomy (NCBI): domain Eukaryota; kingdom Metazoa; phylum Chordata; class Amphibia; order Anura; family Bufonidae; genus Rhinella; species Rhinella marina. The sequence goes on from ONZH01023351.1 coordinate 10,712, forward strand.
ATACCTATTGTTTTTGAACAGGATGTCTAACGAGCTGATATAGTGGTGATGGTCAGGTGACCAGATATATATAGTATCGATATGCACCCCACCACCTGTGCTGCAATTAACTATGACAAGACAAAACGAAAAAGCATAAGGGTACAGTCACATGTTCAGGTTTCCTGATGTAATTTTGGAAGCCAAAACCAGGAGTGAATTCCAGAAAAAGAGAAGTTGTATCTGTCCTTCATACATCCTCTCCTTTTACGATCCACTTCTGATTTGGCAACCAAAGCTGCATCAAGAAACCTGAGGTGGATGTACCCTTAAGCCTTAACAAAAGTTATGTTTGGCAATGAGCAAGTTCTTTGGCTGTCACATAACCATCTCTAGCCAAAGTCCTAGAGTAGATGTTCTTAGGGTTTCAAACAATCTTATGTCCATTACCTAATCTACTGCCCTTGAAAAATTGGTGCAACAGATAGCTACAACTGTGTATAATAAGAGAGTCACTATGTATGGTGGTAATTATAATTATATGGAGACCATCTCGGTACCTCCTTATGGAATCTGTGTGAGCAGTGCAGCTCCCAGATGCTGTCAGTGTGAAGGTCATCATGGCAGATAACACATGGGTCCTCGTCTTCATCCTTCAAAGGAAAACAAATCATTATCATTATAATTACCATGTACATTCTGCTTCTGCCTAACAAGGTCATGGACAAACGAGAGACAGATGACAGTGAACTGCCTGAGGTTACAATGGTTTGGTCCTGGATGGCATCCCAGTTCTAAATTAGGGCTGCTGCGTTTGAAAACATTAACCATTTCATTGAGGTGTTTTATTTCTTGGTTAGTGGTAGACCCATTTATACTACAATTTTCAATGTGGTTGTACTTAGGTGTGATGCCCCTCTGGACTTTTTGTATGGTGCAGGGATGAAACAACTGAGTGATAGCAGTGAACCTGGTGGGCAATACATGTTCTCCTAGAGGTGTAATAGAACCCAGGCCCCTTCAATAGCTATTGGCTGAATGGTCGCCGACTCTACCATACACATACAGTAGCCTCAGACAGTAGCTCATCTCCTGAGAGAACAAAAAGATCAAACAAAAAAAATGAAAATGGTTTGATCCTTCTCTCCCCCGACATCATCTGTTGTGGTAAAGTCAGGAGCTCCCCATACACATTAGATTGTCAGCTGGCACTGCCAAATATGGCGGGTTTGGCCGACAATACTCTAATGTGTATGGAGGCCTTAACTTGAAGCTCCTGGACACCAGCACAAAATATTTCATTATCATGTTCAATACCACTACTACTTTTGCACTGCAATACCTGTTTCTCTGGGTTTCTCTAAAGGTTTGAAAAGTGGCACAAAACAAGCTGTAGAAGGGGATCATTTTACTGGGTGATTAGGGATACAAAAGGCATAGGACCTGAGAGTCCTGAAGTCCATGGGTTCTTGGCTATGTGTGCAGTACCCCAGTGAGGTACAGCCCGTTTCTGACATGGGACTTTGCTAATGTGGAGAGGGAATATTACTCAAGCACCTGCCACACGTTCATACAGATTGGCCATTCAAATCTTAAATCTGCACCCCTTAGCTTGGGAACTGCAGAAAGGGTTAATAAGAACAGGACAGCAAGCCTATGGTTATTATCTTTAGTGAGAGAGAGAGAGACTGAAAGTACTACAACTGCCATCATTGTTGCTAACAAAATATATGACCACTGGGAAAATACTGTCTGTGAAAAACCTTGAAATTGTGCTATTGCTAATACCTGTACTGCAACCCTCATCATCAACTCAGTAAAGAGACTTCATTTGTTGCAACAAATGGGCCTGGTTATTGACTCCACCATACATATGCCAGCCCCTAGACCTGCCCTCCTGCCTTGCACCCAACCAACTGAGGCACCCCCAACTACCACAAGTCAGGAGTCCAATACCAGGGAGTGCCCGAGGGAAGAAAGGGTGCACCCTACATTCACTGATTGGCTCCAGGGAGCTCCAGCGAGCCACCATGAACTGTAAGTACTACTACCCCTCTCAGAGTCACAACCACCCCTCACATCATCTCTGGCCTGTGGCACTCTTCCGGGTCGCTGCATGTGCAGTAGCTGAAGTAGCAGGGGAAGCTTGGCCCTGTCAGTCAAGCAAGAAGCAAGAGAGGGAGAGGCACTTGGAGGGGAAGGTCCAGAGCTATTGTGCACTGAGCTGCTCAGTCCTGCCTTCAGTGCACTTGAGTGCTAATCTGCATATGAAAGAAAAGTCAATATTCTTAAAATAGTTGGATATGATTTGGCATCTAACTGTACAGTTGTAATATTGGAAGGCAGACTTATCAGGCATTGTGCAGAGTTTAAAAGTGATTTTGTTTTGCCAACGGGCAAAGTGATGCTTTCCACTAGAAACTGCATTAGATGTCTTCTGCACCAGCCAAGCAGAAGAACTGTGAAGGGCATAAGTACCATTGTGGCAGACCATGTGGCTGCTATTGGTGCTTGATGAAAACGGGCCCAGTCCTGGATGGTCCCATGGCCTTTACTATTGGTTAGGAAGGACCTATGCAGAATACCCTCCCTAGAGGAAACGTCTTGCTATCTAACTAGTTGATGAGGAATTATTTGAAGCACCATTGAGAGGGACTGGAGGGTAAGACAAACACCACACCTTCTTGTACAGGGTGGTCCAATTTTGATCTGTGAAGACTGAAGAGTATAGTGCAGCTGACCAAGTTGTTAAGGTCACCAATGTAAGTTTTGCCTTTGTTGAACTACTGTGTGTAAGCAGTTGGTGACATTTGATCGTTAGACAAACATAAGCATGCAAACGTAAAACTGTTAGCGGTCCACATAGAAAACAGCAAGACCAGATGGAAGATTTAGACTTCCCAAAAGGTTCAAAATGTGTCACAGTATAAGGCCTCAGGCACACAACCGTATTTTTTATTCATGGATAACAATAGTCGTTAATATTGATGGAAGTAAGAAAAATGCAGACTGCAGACGGAAGGTATCCGTATTTTGCAGATTTATTGTTTGAGGACTGAAAGACGGACACGGCCATGTGCAAGAAGAATCGATCACTGTTGAGCTTTGCAAGGCATTATGACAAATGCAAACAAATCTAAGATACTAAGGGCAAAGCCAGTATATAATGACGTGAGGATTCCTATTTTATTTTTATATGTATTTTTTATATTTTTATTTTATCTAGTTTTAACGCATAAAAATGCTCTGTTCATTGGGGGGGGGGGGCTTTAAAGGGGATTTCTGACAATGGACGTTAATCACTTCTACAGCCAGGCAAGTTGCTGTGATATCGCAAATGTGTTTCCATCAGGTGATGGGTTGGGACATCATAGGCTGGTTTCAGTCAGGTAACTGGCTGTGATGTCACAAGTAGGTGTCAGTCAGGTCAGCCACTGTGACATCATAACTGGTGTTGGGAAAGTTCAGGTATGAAAATGCTTTCACACGTCAGTGTTCGGTCAGTGATTTCCACCACTGATTGTGAGCCAAAACCAGGTGCGGCTCTAAACACAGAACAGGTGCAGATCTTTCCCTTATACCTTATGTCTGTGGAGGCTCCAATCCTGGTTTTGGCTCACAATCACTGATGGAAATCACTAACCAAACACTGACTTTGTGAAAGCTGCCTTAAGGTGGATTTACACGGCCCAATATTCGGACAGATTATCATGAAAAAAAGTTCTTGTGAATACTCGTTCCCAACAATCTGTCCATCTAAATGTGCTCCAACAATCGTCTTTAGCTCACCCCATATAAACCCGCCTCTTGGTTGCAATACACATTAGACTGGAAAGTCAAAAATATTACTACACAAATAAAAGCGCCATACTATGAATAATACTACCCTAATAATACTGTCATACAGTACTAACATAATACAGTAAACACATAACGATGGCTATATAATAGTGCCAATGTAACACCAAAGTCCAGTTCAATCTGCCAATGAGGAACTGCCCAGACTAATTTATTCTTTTCCCCATGACTATGATACACAGTACAGTGAGGATCATTTATCAAACTGGTGTAAAGTATGACTGGCTTAGTTGCTCATAGCAACCAATCAGATTCCACCTTTGATTTTTCAGAGCTGCTTTGGAAAATGAAAGGAGGAATCTGATTGGTTGCTATGGGCAGCTAAGCCATTTCTACTTTACACCAGTTTGATAAATCTCCCCCAGAGTTTTTAGGCTCTTTCAAGATAAATAAAGCAATACTGCTGTGCGTACATGTCGTCTGTACTGATGTGTGAGCACATGGAAATGAATTGGTCCCATGAGAAATCAGCTCTCTGCTAACCAGATATCGAGAACCATGGTCACATTATTTGTCCAGTCCATAGGCCTTAATCCTCACGTTGCTTGTTCTTGTCTACTTAACCTATTGTAGTTATAAAAAGATCAAAGATCGCGGCTTCTCACTATTATCCTGAACTGTATAAATATTCATTATACTGCTTTCAATGGCCATCCACCATTTCCACAATTATCGGGAAGATTTATTAATGTTTTTATTCCATAATAGTGGAACTTTGAGAAAAAGTTGTAGATTATGGCGCACGCCATATTTGCACCATAATTTGCGACTTTTTGATCTTATCGCCACTTTTAAAAATTGTTGAGAAAAGGATAGGGCTTAGCAGAAGGGGAGTGGCATACCTACCATTGCTCCCCCAGATTTACTGTCATTTACACCTGAAACTGATGTGTTATAGATAAAATCTACTCCAGCTCCTAGATTTCAGGATAGCCAGAAGATGCACCTAATTTATTAAGAGGCCTGTGCCTTGGAGCATGTAACAACGGTGCACTTTATATTAAGACTGGCATAGGAAACACCGCCATATATGTCTCCAGTTATGTCAAAATTACTGACTGACAAAAAAATGGCCAGGGCACCATTATTATATGTTTTTTTAATAGGTATTATTGTCTGGGAATCTGGACGTATTAACACAAGTGGGAAACTGCAGGAAAGAGAAGTATTTAGACACTTAGACTCTTCACTGGCTTCCCCGTTTTAGGGACCCATGGGGATGTGCAGTATTTCTACGTTACATGTTTAGCAATGTGGTCATCACATCTTGTATAAGCACTGTGTAGCTAGGAATCAAGGTTTGACAATTGGGGCTCCAAAGCTTTAGTAGGATTAAAGTTATACTTTAAGACTTCGAAATATCAATGATCCTCTTAAAACTCACAAAATAAAGAGTTGCCAGAAGGTTAATCTCTCTGGGATTTATATAGATTATACTACTATAAAGTGATCCCATAACATAAATATCTTTGATAGTCCCAAATCCTTTGACACCATAAGACTTCTATAAGCCATAAAATAGATAAGCAGTGCCCTAAAAAATATTCAGCCCCTTCTCATGGTGCCCTTTTGTCACACTGAATGATTTATGATCATTAACCAAAATGTACAGTGCCCTGCGAAAGTATTTGGCCCCCTGGAACTTTTCAACCTTTTGCCACATTTCAGGCGTCAAACAAAAAGATATAACATTTTAAATTTTTGGTGAAGAATCAACAACAAGTGGGTCACAATTGTGAAGTGGAACGAAATTTATTGGATCATTTAAACTTTTTTTGTAATAATACAAAAAAACTGAAAAGTGGGGCGTGCAAAATTATTCGGCCCCCTTGCATTAATACTTTGTTGCGCCACCTTTTGCTGCGATTACAGCTGCGGTCTCTTGGGGTATGTCTCTATCAGTTTTGCACATCTAGAGACTGAATTTCTTGCCCATTCTTACTTGCAAAACAGCTCGAGCTCTTTGAGGTTGGATGGAGAGCGTTTGTGAACAGCAGTTTTCAGCTCTTTCCACATATTCTCAATTGGATTCAGGTCTGGACTTTGACTTGGCCATTCTAAGACCTGGATATGTTTATTTTTGAACCATTCCATTGTAGATTTTGCTTTATGTTTGGGATCATTGTCTTGTTGGAAGATAAATCTCCGTCCTAGTCTCAGGTCTTTTGCAGACTCCAACAGGTTTTCATCCAGAATGGTCCTGTATTTGACTCCATCCATCTTCCCATCAATTTTAACCATCTTTCCTGTCCCTGCTGATGAAAAGCAGGTCCAAACCATGATGCTGCCACCACCATGTTTGACAGTGGGGATGGTGTGTTCAGGGTAATGAGCTGTGTTGCTTTTACGCCAAACATATCGTTTTGCATTGTTTCCAAAAAGTTGGATTTTGGTTTCATCTGACCAGATCACCTTCTTCCACATGTTTGGTGTGTCTCCCAGGTGGCTTGTGGCAAACTGTAAACCAGACTTTTTATGGATATCTTTGAGAAATGGCTTTCTTCTTGCCACTCTTCCATAAAGGCCAGATTTGTGAAGTGTTCGACTGATTGTTCTCCTATGGACAGACTCTCCCACCTCAGCTGTAGATCTCTGCAGTTCATCCATGGGCCTCTTGGCTGCATCTCTGATCAGTCTTCTCCTTGTTTGAGATTAAAGTTTAGAGGGACGGCCGGGTCTTGGTAGATTTGCAGTGGTCTGATACTCCTTCCATTTCAATATGATCGCTTGCACAGTGCTCCTTGGGATGTTTAAAGCTTGGGAAATCTTTTGGTATCCAAATCCGGCTTTAAACTTCTCCACAACAGTATCACGGACCTGCCTGGTGTGTTCCTTGGTCTTCATGATGCAGAACCCTGAGATTATCACAGAGCAGGTGCATTTATACGGAGACTTGATTACACACAGGTGGATTCTATTTATCTTCATCAGTCATTTAGGACAACATTGGATCATTCAGAGATCCTCAATGAACTTCTGGAGTGAAAGTAAATGGGCCGGATAATTTTGCACGCCCACTTTTCAGTTTTATTATTACAAAAAAAGTTTAAATGATCCAATAAATTTCGTTCCACTTCACAATTGTGACCCATTTGTTGTTGATTCTTCACCAAAAATTTAAAATGTTATATCTTTTTGTTTGAAGCCTGAAGGCCTTTCACAAGGCACTGTATTTAGGGAATAAATCTAATATCAGTATTAGGGGTTGTTCACCTCACGTCTTAGATGACCACTGGACCATCTGTGAGATATGGTTGAATAACTGAAAATGGTATTCACACATGCTCCTCAGCATATCCCTTCACATTAATGAGATAAAAGGTGTCCAAACAATTAAACTTTGGACTCCATTCGACTGGCTCTCGGTCTAATTTTTGGGGGGAACATGCAATAGTCTAAGATACGATAGTCTACCACACTATCGTATCTTGGAAAACAAAATGTACATAGACAAAAAGCAGATCAAATGGTGTCCTCAATAAAAGTCAATGAATCCGATGAGGAATATGTCTGAAAACTGTTTTTGATTATTCAGACACATCCCTCCATTGGAATGCTTAGTGGACAGCTAAGACATAATGTAAGTGGCCTCTTATTTTGGTAAAAAAAAACTTTTAGGCCCTCCATCAACTAAATAATTGAGTAATAAATACTACTACATAAACCCTTTCTCTGTTATTGTAGTACCATGTATTTGGCACTGTTATGGTTACACTATGGCTGTCCTTGTGATGGGGAGTTGTTGTTTACTCTGTTGGTGGCACTGTGGTTGTATGGAGAATTAGCTGGCACTGTTATAGTTACACTATGGCTGTCCCTGTGATAGGAACTATTACATGTTCCGTTATTGGGAGCACTGTAGGTGTGGTGGCATGGAGCACTAGCTGGCACTGTTATGGTGCACTGTGATGGGGAACTATTGCCTGCTGTCTTCTAGGTGGCACTGTGGCCGTGATGTTTTAGGTCAGTAGCTGGCGCTGTTATGGTTACACTATGGCTTCCCTGTGATAGGGAACTATAATTTGCTCAGTTGTTGGGAGCACTGTGGCTGTGATGGTATGGGGCACTAGATGGCAATGTTATCGATGCACCAAGGCTTTCCTGTTATGGGGAACCATTGCTTGCTGTCTTCTTGGTGGCACTGTAGCTGTGATGGTTTAGATCTCTATCTGGCACTGTTATGGTTAAACTATGGGTGTCCCTCTGATGAGAAACTGTTGTTTGCTCTGTTATTGGTGACACTGTGTCTGCAGTGCTATGGAGAACTAGATGGCACTGGTATGGGTACATTATGGCTGTTCCTGTGATGGGGAACTATTGCTTGTTGTCTTCTTAGCAGCACTGTGGTCATGATGGTTTAGATCCCTATTTGTCACTGTTATGTTTGCACTATGGCTTCCCTGTGATAGGGAATTGTTGTCTGCTCTGTAATTGGGTGGGCTGTGCCTGAGGTGATTTGACAGTGTAGCTGGCACTGCCATGGTTGCATTATGGTTTCTCTGTGATGAGGAACTGTTGTTTAATCAGTTACTGGGGCACTGTGTCTGTGGTGGTATAGATCTGTATCTGACAATGTTAAGGCTGCATTACGGCTTTCCTGTGATGAAGAACTGTTGTTTGCTCTGATATTGGGGGCTCTGTGTCTAAGGTACCATTAAGCTGTACCTGGCAATGTTATGGGTGCACTATGGCTACCTGATGATGGAGAACTGTTGATTGCTCTCATGGCACTGGGGCTGTGGTGGTATGGGTCCCTTGATGGTACTGTTGGGGTGGACCTGCTACTAAGACCTATAGGAATTCATCACAAGGACTCTATTTTATGATGGTACTGAAGCTGTTTAATAGTTTAGCTCTGTGTCTATGAGCCCTCACACATGCACCCCTGAGCCAAAATCCTGCATATACCCAGTTAGTAACAACAGATATGTACAATTATGTGTGGTGACATATACAGTACATCACACAACATGCAACCAATACAATGACAATATTATATACAAACATAGCAACAAAAGGGGATGATAACATAAGGAAAAAGATAATCCTGCCCACAGGGAGATCACAATCTGGACAAATACATGGAAGGAAAACACACGGTAAAATCTGCTGAGAGTTTAACACAAGTCCAGAAACCTGAAGCTGAAGGTGAATCAGGTGCAAATCCGTGTGCTCAGGATTCTCCAGGGAGAGATGGAGACAACAGGATGTGAGTTCATAGTCAGTCATTAAAAAGCTTGTTAGTGAAGAGCACGTGCAATATAAGGTGCAAAATCTAACAAGTAGAAATCACACATGTACTTAAATACATAACAAATATTATCACTATGTAGCCACATAACCTAGAGTGATACTTGTCAGTACATATGTCACACTCACTTACAGCTGCATTTCTTTATAATGGATGGTAGGTCTAGAGCAGGGGTGCACAACTTGTAGCCCGGGGGCCACATGAGGCCCTTGATACCATTCTGTGCAGCCCCGAAGCACATGGTAACAGACATGTATGTCTATGTTTTGTGGCTGCTCATTTGTATTTTTCATGCATTTCTCCCATTAGATGACAATTATGGTAGATACTGTATGTTCAAAATGCCATAAATACAGTATTTCAGCTGTTAATACCCCATTACATTATATTTTCAGCCCTCGTCATTGGTACAGTCTGGCAATGGGGCTCCGAACCAGAAAATGGTGTGCACCCCTGGTCTAGAGTAACTCAAAATTAGCTAAATTAGCTGTGAAGCCAATACAAGACAAGATAGATAGATAATAGAGTACGGAAATGGGCAACCCAAATTTAGAAAGTACAATTAATTTAAAAGATAGTTTATTCAACCACATGTAGGTTAAATGGTTTTGGAGAATGCTGCCGATTTTTGTAGTAGATAGACATAAGATAGAGAGATAGATAGATAGATAGATAGATAGATAGATAGATAGATAGATAGATTGATGATGAGAAAGATAGATAGAGAGATAGATAGATAGATAGATAGATAGATAGATAGATAGAGAGATAGATAGATAGATAGATAGATAGAGAGATAGATAGATAGATAATAGATAGATAGATAGATAGATAGATAGATAGATAGATAGATAGATAGATAGATAGATAGATAGATAGATAGATAGATAGATAGATAGATATGAGATAGATAGATAGATAGATAGATATGAGATAGATAGATAGATATGAGATAGATAGATAGATAGATAGATAGATGAGATAGATAGATAGAAGAGATAGATAGATAGATAGATAGATAGATAGATAGATAGATAGATAGATAGATATGAGGTGAACAGAAGACACAGCTATAATTAAGCAGCCGATGTCCTATCAAATTATTATTATTAGAAACAATTCTGCTTGGATAATAGTAAAACTCTCTTGGTGAAATGCACAGAAGGCAGTGAGAGAGGTGACGTCATGTATTTGTAGCTCATGTGTACATGATAACGCAGCCTGCCTGCAGCAGTAAACTGGAATCTCTATGTACTGTATGTGCAACCTTTGTCCTCTATAGTGAGGACTGACACAGTCAATAAACAGTCATGCAGAACGCCAGGTTTCCTTTAAAAGATTTATTGCTGGTTTTTAAGAATACAGTGACACAGAAAAACGAGGAACAGCATACAAGTAATATATACGACAATATCTGGTGAACACCAAGCATTGATTTCCATACTGTAAAGGCTACTGTGCTATACACGTACATACTGTATGGCAAGTGTGAATAATACAATTACAGATTAGCTAACAATTCACAAAAAAGACAGATTTTTTATATACAAAAATAATCTATATTCTGAAAGAGATATTGAATGAAAGAGAACCTGTTGCCATGAAAATGCAATGCAATATGTAGAGCAGGAGGACCAGAGCAGATTGATATCGTTTTATGGGAAAAGATTCAGTAAAATGTGCAATTTATACAAATCTCTGCTCTTTCTGAGCTCAAGACGGCCCATTCGGCTGTTATCAGAGATTGATAGCATTCTCTTTTTGACCCCTGTACAACTAAGCTCAGAAAGAGCAAAGGTTTAAACGTATAAATTAATTTAATTTGCGAAATCTTTTGCCATAAAACTATATATGAATCTGCTCAGCTCCTCCCGCTCTGTAATACGCTGTCTTCAGACTGCACTGCATTTCATGGTGCTCTTTAAATTTTACACATGCATTAAACATTATTTTATCCTTTATAAATAGTACTTTATAGGTGCATAAAGGGGTTTTCTGGGATTTTAATATTGATGACCTATATCATCAATATCAGATCAGCAGGGATCCGAAACCCGGCACCCCTGCCGATCAGCTGGTAGAATAGAAGGCCGCACTCCATGCCAGTGCAGCCTTCCCTTCATTGTTTAGCTGCTTGCTGTCCACATCTCAGCGGTGATCAGGTGTAATTACAAGAAGCCGTCCCATTCACTTCTATGGGACGGCTCTGTATTATACTCTTGAATAGGAAGGAGCCGTCCCATAGAAGTGAATAGGACAGCTTCTTGTAATTACACCTGCTCTCCGCTGTGATGTCGACTGCGAACGGGTAAACAATGAAGGGAAGGCTGCGTCAACACGGACCGTCCGGGGTTCTGGGCGTCGGACCCCCACCTATCCTGAGGATACGTCATCAATATTAAAATCCTGGAAAAACGCTGTAATTATAATATTCTGGATTAAAGATTAGTCATTGAAAGGTGAATTAAGTTTATTCTAGTTTTTCTCTAATTCTTGAACAAAACAGTCCAAATAATAATGTAAATGCAGACTCTGCTACTGTACTATGTCTTTTCTTTTCTTTTTTTTAATCACAGGATCCTACAGTGAAATGGGAGATAATAATCTAGTGATTGTATTAGTGCCGATTATCAGGATTACCTATTTTCAATTAAAAAGGAATATAATGGATGCCGTATCACCTGGCCTACCATAATTACTTCCTTTTCCTCATTCTATACTCGCTCTCCAAACAATAACTCTATTAGTTCTCTCACAATTAGTTCTCAAACTTGACAAAAATCACCAAATCAGTGGAAAGGGGTCATTCACATGGCAGCACGGGCCACCCACAGACCAGAGATTAGTTAGTTTATGATTTTAAGTAACTGGACTCTTTGCTCACGTCAGTATTTTTGTTTTTATTTACTTGAAATCTTTCAGTTCATTTTTCAAAGAATTAAGATTTTTACTTGGATCTCCCTACATCAACATTCTTTTAACCCTTAAATGACAAGGCCTATTTTGGCCCTTTTACCATTTTTGATTTGTCGCCTTCCAATAGCAAAATATTTACGTTTCCATCAATGTAGCCATTTTATTTATTATCATTTACTATGATTATTATTTATTTGTTTATTTATTTAACGCACCATTAATTCCATGGCTCTGTACATCAAGAGGGGAATACATATACATAATATAATAATAATAAATATGATAATCATGAAACTATTAGACTGGTGCAGAGGGGGAGAGGACCCTGCCCACGAGGGCTTACAATTTACAAGAAGTGCTTGTATTTTTGCAGGACAAGTTGTAATTGTTAATGCACTGAAAAATGTTTATTCATTTTATTATTTTTTATTGAGAGATTTTTTTTTAATTTACATTGTTTATTATGCAGTACAAGTGACACGTTTAATTTATTCTGACAGTCGGCTTGTTTTGTTAGTTTTTTTTTGCAGGCTCAATTGCGTTTTTATTAATACTCTTTTGGGATACCTACAACTTTTCAATCATTTTTTATTCAATTTTTTGGGGAGGCGGGTGAGTAAAAACAGTCGACTTACAACTTGCTCCTTATTTGGGGGGAAATCTATCAATCAGTAGTAGGAGAATGGGGGGACACCTGCAGTCCATAAAGGTATATGAACACATTTATCATAATTTATTCTGAGGGTGGGCTAAGGGAGAAGTCTGTCAATCAACGGCAGGGGAATGGGGGGAGCCTGCAGTCCATAAAGGTATATGAGCACATTTATTATAATTTATTCTGAGGGTGGGCTAAGGGAGAAATCTGTCAATCAGCAGCAGGGGAATGGGGGGCACCTGCAGTCCATAAAGGTATATGAACACATTTATCATAATTTATTCTGAGGGTGGGCTAAGGGAGAAATCTGTCAATCAACGGCAGGGGAATGGGGGGAGCCTGCAGTCCATAAAGGTATATGAACACATTTATCATAATTTATTCTGAGGGTGGGCTAAGGGAGAAATCTGTCTATCAATGGCAGAGGAATGGGGGGAGCCTGCAGTCCATAAAGAAATACACCTAGCACAACAGAAGTATATTATGTACTCTAATTCCAGTTGCATTTCATCAGTATACATACGTGGACCATTTTTAGGCTATGCTGGTGTTATTCAGAAACCCAATGTTCAAAATTCCAGAACTCATATGAGCTAGCGTAATAAGGCAACAGAGAAAGCTAAGTGCAAATGTCGTGTCTGCTGGTACAGGCATGTTAGGTTGCGTTCACATCTCCGGCAGCCTGATCCAGCACAAATGCTGGCTGTCGGCCAGACAAAAAACATGCAAGATTTTTGTCTGGCTGAAACCCGGCATTTATGCCGAAATCATCCGGATCGCCACCGGACCTCATTACAATCAATGGTGATCTGGAGGTGAGGTGAGGTAGAGGATCCGTCAATGCCGGATCCGTAAGATCTGGCAGGCTATTCTGCCAAACAGAGATGTGAACCAGGTCTTAGGATGGGTTCGCACTTGCGTTATGGCATTCTGTTATAGGTTCAGTTTATAACGGAATTCCTGGACGGAATGCAAAATGGAACCTTTTAAGAAGCATTCTGTTTTGACCCGTCATAGCAGAAGTCTATGGGCAACCATAACGGATCCGTCTTGTTGACAGAACTTTTTTCCCATCCTGCATAACGGAAACCAGATTTCTATTATGATGGATCAAAACGGAATGCCTCTTAAATGCGTCCGTTATGCATTCCGTCCAGGAATTCCGTTATAAAAGGAACCTATAACGGAATGCCATAACGCTAGTGTGAACCCACCCTTACTCACATTTAACCCACAACATTCAGGTGCAGCCTGCCGAGCCGATTCACTATAGTCACCTTGCACATACAGTGTTCTAAGCACTTTGCATATGGTACAAGGTAGAATTTTGTAGCTTGAATCAAACTCCATATGATTATCTTTTATTTCAACATACCTGTATCACTACCAATTTCCAGATATCCAGGATACCCCAGTCTCTAAATGGCGCATGTAGGGCAGATACTGCACAATTATTTCACAGACTATATAAAATTACTGCAGGTAGCTTGAAACATTTGTGCCCCTAATGCAAAGTCTGTACCAGACCCCAACCTACCATGCATCATGTATATTACTGGTTCTGCAGTCTCACACTGCTATGTTGGCTCTCTTTTGTGCAGAAAATCAACCATGTGGCACCACTATCAACATAAAAATGCAATGCAATATGCAGGCAGCATGTTATAGAGCAGGAGGAGCTGAGCAGATTGATATATAGTTTTATGGAAATTGATTCAACAAATCTTGTAATTTATTCATTAAAATCTCTGTGTAACAGGGAGCCAGCCGGTGCCCTCATCTCCATGGATACAGGGGGTGGAGAAGAACCGGCGGCGCGCATTCTCTTCAGTGCGGACGGCGTCCTCATCCCCTTGGCAATGAGCAGGGGCAGGGGTGGAGCGCCAACCATTATGAGTCGGCGCTTCATAATATTACAGAGCACGACGTGGGTCACGTGACCGCTCTGTGCGCCCTATTTAAACAGGCAGCCTGCTGACCACAGGTTGCCTGTGATTGGTTTTCTTCCTTTGGATTATCACACTAGTGTTTGTACCTGTATAATTGCTATTGGATTCCTGACCATGGCTCATACCCTGACGCCGATTTGTGTTTGTCCCCCTTGGATTTGACGTGATCTCCTGGTTTTGACTTTTGGCTTCCCCTGGTTCTGGTTTGTGTCTCTGATTTGGATTTGATCTCTTTCTTGGTATTGGACCCCAGTTTGGTGACTTTGTGCTTCTGTGTCATTCTGTTTTTTGTTTGTTATTTGTCTCCCTAAGGCTCTGCACTTAGCTAAGTTAGGGACCGACATCTAGTTGTGGACTGCTGCCTAGGGCGGGTCATGCAATCAGGCAGGGACATCGGTGTGGGTGGACTCTCAGGGCTCACTTGCTCCCCACCGGGACACTCTGCTTTTTTGTAGCTCACTTGCCCAAGTGGGAAGTTTTCCCTTTGTATACACAGCTGTCAATGATAAGACAGCCCACTCAGGCCACTGAAAGAGCAGAGTTTTTAATGAATAAATTACAAGTTTTATTGAAAAAAAACCTATACATCAATCTGCTCAGTTATTCCTGCTCTATAACATGGTACCTGCAGACTGCACTACATTTACATGATGACAGGTACCCTTTAAGTAAATTTGTTCTTTATTTATATAATATATTATTATATAATATATATATATAATATATATATATATATATATATATATTATATAAATGTAAGTTTGCATTACTGCAGTCCAGTTAACTGTTCAGCAGGCTGGGACCCCTGCTTGATATTGCAGTGGGGTCCTTAGGATCCTAGTTACTTCCCTAATACTAAACGTGCATTGTCAGATCAACATACCTTATGGTACAGATGGAAAAATGAAGTCTTATGGATACGGCTTGGTTTTGTAACAGGGCTTCCATAGAAATATAAATGAAACTATCTACTGTATCTCCATGTGGCTTCAATATTTTACCAGCCATCTATAGACAGGTGCTTTAGGGGTACTTGCCACTCATTACCACAGAGCAGGGTACTGGTTAGCTGGATGAGATGGCCTGAAACAACTGTGAACTGGTTTGACTGGTATGAGTCATTTGCATATTTTTCCCAAAGTGCACTGCCTGACAAATAAGTCTCCATCCACCTCTGTGTCTCTTCAATGTACCCAACCCCTCCACAGGTTTGGAAGCATACCAAGTTGTTTTTCTGCTGGATTCCAACATAAAAAAATCAGGATATGCTCCATCAAACTCTGTAGACATTGTACTGTACCCTAAGGGGTCATGCACACGATCGTATGTATTCTGTGGTCCGCAAAACATGGAGCCGCAAAAAAATACAGATGACGTCTATGTGACATCCATTTTCCATTAGTTTTTTTGCTGATCCATTGTAAAAATGTCCGCAAAACAGACAAGAATAGGACTTGTTCCATATTTTTTGCGGAACGGTCATGCGGATGCACGGAGACGGAATGTGCACGCAGTAATTTCCGTTTTTTTGCGAACCCATTGAAGTGAATGTAATGGTACGGACACGGGGGAAAAAATACGGTCATGTGCATGAGCCCTAAGTGTCATGAAATATTTACATATGGGCACATTTATTAAGACCGGCGTTTTAGGCGTATTTCAGTACAGTAAATGACCCTCATAGATTAGAGCAAAACACTATTTATGCAAATTGATGCAAGCCAAAAACATAAGCTGACATAATTTAATATTCTTCCTATTATCGGGATAATCATCATAGGATTTGAAGCCAGTCTTACCGGTTTATAATGAGGTAGCGGTATGCATTACTATGTGGCCAGAGAAATTTAACGGTGCAGCCTGACAACTCATATTACACAAAAGTAGTTGTACACGGACATAAAATACACACGTAGATATTCAAACATCTAAACATAAAGCATATTTTTAGTCGTAAAGCACATTTTTACAGTTGTCTGCAATACATTTAGCTTATGTAAAAGTTATAGAATTTGGCACAGAGTTCATCATTGAAAGTCCCGTATACAAGGCTGGAAGTGGTGACAGACATGACATAATAGTGGATGGAAGCCGATGTCCTTCATTTTTATATTCCATCACACACATCATTTATTTTACACATTTAGCTGTTGAAAATTGACAGGATTCTATACAGAGACATGGCAGGGATCCTTAAAGGGTTATTCTCATTTTAGACAATGGGGGCATATCGCTAGGATATGCCCCCATTGTCTTATAGGTGCGGGTCCCACCGCTGGGACCCGCACCTATATCGAGAACGGAGCCCCCGAAGTGAATGAGGGCGCACTGCTATGCGCAGCCGCCCTCCATTCATTTCTATGGGGCCGCCGAAAATAGCCGAGCGCTGGCTCGGCTACTTCCGTCGGCTCCATAGAAATGAATGGGAGCCGACCGCGCATGCACGGCCCGGCTCCCATTCATTCCTATGAGCGGCGCGGGGAGCTGCGCCTGGTGGTGGCCGGACCCCCGGAAACCTGGGGTCCTCCAGGCGCAGTGCTCCCCGCTCCGTTCTGGCTTATAGGCGCGGGTCCCAGCGGTGGGACCCGCACCTATAAGACAATGGGGGCATATCCTAGCGATATGCCCCCATTGTCTAAGATGAGAATACCCCTTTAAGCTTCTTCCCAAAGATAGTTCTAAATAGTGCTGAACCCCTTCAGTGCATTAGAAAGATTTCCACCACTCAGAATCTCCATCCCAGCAGTTGCATTAAAGGAGTATTCCCATTTGGGACATTTATGGCATAGCTATAGGATATGGCATCAATGTCTGATACTGTAGGTGCAGGTCCCATCTATGGGACTAGACCCACTCCTATCTCAGGAACATGGCCCCGAAGAGAATGGTGAGCAAGCCGCATATGAATGGCCACCTTATAGTCACAGCAATAGGACTTACGAAAATATAGCAGTGACTGGAGGGGTGGCCATACATGCACTCCTTGTTTTCCATTAACTGCTATTGGACTACCGAAAACGGCCAATTACACTAACTCAGCTATTATCAGAAGTGTGGAGAGGATGCCGTACATGTGAAGTGTGCTCTCTATTCACAATGGGGCCCAGTTTTTGAGATAGGAGAGTGTCCCAGAGGTGGAACCCACACCTATCAGACATATCTAGAATATCCTATTGTTATGCCAGATGGGACAACCCCTTTAAAGCTTTATTAAAGGACTGTCATATCACAAACATAGAAGGCATATCATTAGGATATTTCAGCAATGTTAATCTGTTTGAGTGTGATCATTGTAAAACCTCTTTCAACTATGGAAGGGGAAGTATGCTTTTGCCAGGAGGCCACATGGATGGCCTTTATAGTCAATCACCATCTCTGAGATCGCATGGAATCCACTACTGACCAGACTTCGTACCATATCCTTTGTCTTTAAGGAAAACTGAGACATATGGAGGAACTTCTGAGTAGTGGAAATGTTTATGCAGTGTTGAAGAATGTTTAAGTTTCTGAACATCATATTCCTTCAATGTTATCGTCAAATACATACATCTCCACAATATGTCAGAATTCAGAACATCATATTTATCTGTTTATACTCTCTAAGGGGGTTGACTTACATCTTCTTACCTCTAATTTTTCTTCATAATTAGAATACAATATGTTAAGTTTGGATGATAAAAAGGCCAGCATTTAATAGAATCACTAGGTCATGGAAAACTTTGATGAGTTGTTGTCAGCACAACTTCTGACATGTCATATATAGACAATAGAGAAGCTATCAACAGTGTGGGTCATACCACTGTGATCCACACCAATCAACTAAGCATCACAGGTGCTCCACTGAACGCAGTGCGTCTTTGGTTCCTGTGGTCCTACTATGGATAATATACTGTATGGCCTGTACAAAGGCCTCCAAGTAAAGAAGGCAGAGGCATCACAATGCTCAGTGATGAGCCACAGCTTCTGTAGTCAGTGAAGGTCTCGGCCTCCCGCTCTGATGACAACTTCCCACTTGTCTCTATTACATTTCACAGTTTTACAGAACGAAGGTGACCCTTTCATGGAACACTTTTTTAAAGGCACTAAATGACCTTGTACTGAAGAAGTGCTGTTAATAAATGTAATTATCTGTGTGGTCAAGTTTTATATACACTGGTATGCAAAACTATAGTAGTGGGAAATTTTTTTAAAAAATGCTGAGAAGATGGGTTGAATCAGTTCAAATACTGTATACACACTCAAGATGTTAAAAGGGTTGTCTACCTCATTGATCCCCTGACGATACATCCCAGGTCCTCCAATGGTCTCTGCTTCCTGGTCATTGCTGAGAGGGAGTGGGTCTTCTCAGCCAATCACTGGCTGAGGGACCAGGAAGTAGAGATTGGCGGGCTACCTGGGGAGCTTTGGAAAGGAAGCAGTGGGGACGCTGGAGAGCTCAGCTCAGTATTTTTGTTTTTAAAGTCGTGAAGCTTCTTTTTTTCTTAATTTGCACCCCAGCCAGCTATATCTGTGGAAAAATCCATACTCATAAATCCATTTTGGCTCCTTGGCTCTTTTCACTGGTCTTCTGGTCCCCGCCCTGTAAACTTCCTCATAGAAAGGGTCATGTGTACC